>VDFB02378849.1:0-37577 GCA_007258455.2 Sequoia sempervirens
ATCATATACACATGCATACATAGACCAAATCATCCATCCACATAAGCATGAAATATCATATACATGTGCATACATAAATTGAATCATCCATCACAAAAAACATAATGCATAGTGTCAATAGGGGATATCGCATATCATAATCAAAATAATACAATGTACATCTCATCATAAAGTCTCAAGCATAATCTACCACATATCCATCATATATCATCAAATAAGATACAAAATCCAGAGATGTAGAGCACTTTTGATCTCTGTCGATAAGTACTAAACCTCCATCCTGTGTCTGTCAATAAAATGGTATCCTGTCATCTGCTCTCTAACTGATCTACTATGAGTTTCCCACGTCGGATCTCTACAGAGAGTCAGGCACTGGCCCTCTGTGCGTTGGAGTCCCCTGATACTCATGGGTAGGAGTCTCTTGGTAACCATCATAAGGAGGAGTTCACCGATAGTCACTATACCCTCTGGTACATGTCCCTAATGACTGGGATGGTACTAGCATTTGAGGTACCTGTTTGATGTAGTGCATTGTGCGCTGCACTGGATTCAGAACGAAATGCTCATATGCACACCTCCAATAATTTGCCTCTTGCATATAATCATCTCTTTGCCTAGCCTGATGTCTTGCGGCATTCTACTCATGCCTATACTTGTCTCAATCCCCACTAATAGCTCTCTGCTCTTGTCCCCAAGCCTCCTATGCCAATATCAACCATTGTACCTTCTATGTGGCCCTATCCCTCTCAGCTTGTGTAGCCTGTAACTATGCATGTAACCCATGTACCTATGTCCCTGACTCCCCCCCTCACCATGTGCTTCCTGTAGCTGATCCTGTGTTGTGCCTTGCTCACTCTACAACATCTGCATCTATACCTCTACGACATCTCTCTCCCTATGTGTGGCCTACGCCCCAGCCTCTGCTACATCCCTATCCCTCTAAAGTGCCTAAAGTCTCAACTCGAAAGCATCTCGCTCTTGCCAAAGACCTGACACCTGTGACATCACTGCATCCCTCTCTCTTTGAAGAGACTAAACCTCTGCCTCTTCCACCTGCCTCTCACTTTGTAACACCTGAGCACATGGCTGTACCACATCCCTCTTTGCCTCTATGACCTATATCTATATTTGTGCCACGTCTCTCTCTATCTGCAGCATGCGTATCTACACCCTCATCTCCTCCTCTCTCTATTGCATCAATCCCATATCCCCAACTGTCTACTCTAAACAGTGCACTCTATCTCTGAGCTCATCCCGCTCCCAGTGCAGATCTACTCTCTCTCTCCATAACCGCTCTAGTTGTCCTCACAAACCCTCTATATCTCTTGCAGTCCCTACCCCAATCTCTATCAGCTCCTGCCCTGTCCCTCCTCCAATAGCTTGTCGTATCGCCACCTCCGCCACCAAACAGTCTCTCTCCCATCTCACTGCATCCCCCTCCTCATGCTTCTTTTCCACATTTGCTCGCACCCTCTCTACCTCCGCCTGCAGGTCAACCACCTCATCTCGTGCCTCATCCCTCTCTCTCAACAATCTCCTTTCCACCTTTGTCACCATCATGGCCAGATTTGAGTAGTCACTCTTTCTCTGGGAAAATCGTTCTTGTAGCTCACTCATCTCTACCTCTAATCTAATCTGCTCCACCTTTTCCTATCATAATCGCTGCTCACTAAGTCGCAGTCTCTCTAGGGTCCCTCTTAATACCACTATTGGATCCTCTCCTCTCAGTGGTGTTGTTGATAGTGGTGGGATGTCATGTACCTCTACATCAATGTCCATCTCCTATGGCTCATACCCTTCACTCTGTGTTGACGCCTCCATCTCATCCACATCAATCACCGCGGGGGCTCCTCGTACCTGCTCTCCATTGGCCCCGACCTCCTCTTGCCTCTGCCCCTGCTACCCTCTTGTGGCCACATCTACCTCCTATCCTCTCCCTAGCCTCGGCCTCCTCCTGTCTATCTTGCTTCTGAACTCCTAGGGATTCATGTGCCTCCTGCCTCCTCTCTTTGGACCTCCGGCCCCCTATCCTACTGCGTCGCAACCCTAGCCTCATCTTCTCCATCCTCTACTCCATCTCCTCCTCAGGCTCTATGTCGTTGTCTCCTCCTCTTGCCTACCCTCACTGGCTCCTCTACGGCTCTGACCGCCTCCTTTCCTCCTCTCTCCTAGCCTCCTCTCTATCGTCCTCGTGGACCCTATCCCTCTCTCTCTGCCATCAGTCATCTCTCATACTCTGACCCAAAGCCTAGTGCCCCCTCAATCGGCACCACTGGTGTAATCCATGGAGGCAAATGTCACCTAAACCATTGACCATATCAATTTTTTGTCCCTGCATCTCTCAGCCCCTCCCGCCTGCCTGGGTATGGCACAAACTGCAATGCCTCCAACTCCTCCCACACTGCATCCAAATCCAACTCATCCCCACATTTCCACTCTCGTGTCAATCATCGGAACATCACTCGCCCTACGGGAATATCCTGCCTCACTCCAAACTACCTTGTCACCCGATCAGGTCTGTATAGCTCCATTACATGCGGACCTCTCCCAATAATATAACATCAGATAAAGAAGTAACCCCTATGTGCCTCCTCATCATCCCTTTAGTCCTTAAATCACCACAACATATACAGACACCAAACTATCATGTTTGCCTATACATCATCAAGTCATCTCCTCCATACATCCACATCTTTGACATCCCAATATTGTAGTATCGCTCCCTCCTCTGTCCCCCATCCCCAAGCTATGACTGCTCTATCATCCCACTCTCCTACTCTCAGCACGACTGACGTGGTCACCCTAATGTGCTCCCAGGCCCACACCTATAGCAGTTTGATGTGTGTCACACTCAACACCTCTCGATAACATATCACATGCATATCTCGGTACAATTGTGCCAGCATACAGGTCCCCTATGCAAACTGACCCTCTCGGCCCACGATGATGTGATGGATCACCTTGAAAAATTTGAGATGCAAGAATTGACCACTCTGGTCTGGCACCAATATCCCGCTAATCAGCCCTACTAGGTATAACGACAATGTCGGACCCTGTAAGACAAACATCTGTCCACGTTCAGCTATTGCCACTGAATCAGTAGCTCATCATCTCCAAACACAACATGCATGGACTCATCCAGTGCCTCACCCTCTACCTAACACTTGCTAATTGCAAGCCCTGCTATGGGGAGCCTCATAATTAGGCATACGTCCTCTAGAGTCATCGTCATCTCCCCAGTCGGTAGATGAAATGTTGATGTCGTCGAGTCCCAACGCTCTATCAATGTTGTCAGCATGGCTCTGTGGGCCTTAATCGTTAGATAGGATAACATGTGGAATAGTCATGCCTCTGCTAACACTTGATGATCTGTGTCCGTCATCATCGCTATGTATCTCCTAAGTACCTCAAACCGTCTCTCCCTCATCCGCAAACCCTCCACATTCTGCATCCATGACATGACCACTATATCATTTTCTCCTTTTTTCTTGCATCATTTTGTTTCCCTTTTTTTTTCCCCAGCCCCGGGATTTCCCTTCCATGTCCTTTCTCTTTCCTCCCTTCTCACTCGCCTTTTTTCAATCCTCCTGGATCCCCAACTAAGCCCCTGGCCTTGCCTAAGACCTCAAACGACCCTACCTTGTGTATGGGCGGACTCACCCAGGCTCACAGGAGGACCTGCCCTGACCTGGGCGAACCTGCCCCAGCTCAGGCAGACCCACCCCAACTCAGGCGGACCCACCCTGGCCTGGGTGGACCCACCCTAGCTCGGGTGGGCTCCCACTTGGCAGAGGACGAATCTGCTCCAGCTCAGGTGGATCCGCCCGAGCTCTCGGGTGGGCTCCCGCCTGGCTGCAAGCGGATCCGCTCAAGCACCTAGGTGGACCCGCCCAACTGCGGGCGGACCCACCTAGCCATGGGAGAACTCGCCCAAGCAAGGGAAAACCTACCCACGTCCATGGGTGGACCCGCCCCCATACATGGACAGACCTACCCAGGCGTAGACAGATTCGTTCTTCCACGGGACCCAGGAAAAAATCCCCCCTCTAGTTTTTTTTCTACCCGCTACTTGGCCCTCTTTTGGGGCGTACCCGGCTAAATTTCCCTCCATGACTAAGCCCCACACTCTCATTTTTTTCCTCTCTCCCCCCAACAAAAGCCATATTTTTTAATTTCTAAAAAACTTAAATAAAATGACCAAAATCACAAAGTTGGGTTTGGAGCTAACCTGGTGTGGCATGGCACACTCGTTGAAGAATCCTCGTCTCTAGTCCCCCTGGTGGATGATGTCGCTATCACACTCCGACATCATGCACTTTCACTCTCGCCCTCTCATTTTCTCCCTCTCCTCCTCACTTGACAACTGTCCAAATGAGGAGAGGTAATTCTTAGAATTACCTCTTATCCCCCTTTTCCCTCATTTTTTCCCTTTATTTAGTTTTTTTTTCCTCCAACTAATCCATTCACCCTCTATCTTCCTAGGGCTGCCATTTTCACATCATATACCTGTTTGCCTCCATTCAAACACCAATCATCTTGGTTTTTCGTGCTCTTTCCAATGACTTATACCACTTCATACTTTCAAGAAGTTGCCCGGGGCTCCTTTTCTTTCCCCGTCTGCCTTCTTAAGGGGGCATACCCTACCATTCTCTCCCAATATTTTTTCATAAGCCTTCTCTTGTGAGACTGGGGCATCTCTTTTCTGGTTGTTTCCTCTATAGAGTCATATGTATTTTTTATTTCTTTGAAACCCTATTATCCTAATAGTGTTTCGAAGAGGGAAAAAATGTAGACATCTAAATTTGACCACTTCCATATAGTCAAAGACATCTCCTTAATCATCCATTTGCTCATCTACTTCATCCTCATTGTTGGTATTAATTAAATTATTCATTTAATTAATATTTTGTGTCCTGCATAAGGTTTCCAAAGTATTTAATTTAATAAATATTTTTCCCCTCTTTCCTCTCTAAATTAAATAAATATATCACTTTATTTAATTTAATCATATTACCTCTTGAAATTTAAAATTTATTTTTAATTCATCACTTTCTCTCTCATTGTCATATCCTCCAACTTTTGCAAGCTAGTCTCTAATCCCTCTTAACCTTCTAACCCTCTTCTAGTCATAATTAATTTATGGTTAGGATGTGCTCACCCCTAATCATCATTAGGGTCACATTCTCCATAATTTTCCACTTCCTTCTAATATGTCATTAATTTGTCTAATTAGGTAATTGCACAACCTTAATCACTTAATTAAGTCAACCTAATGCCCATGTCATTTATGGAATGTGTCCTAAGTCAACCTTATTAAAGGTTTTATCCTTTTGGAGAAGGCACTCCATTCCCCTTGTGAATTTTTAATTCACATTTAATCCCCCAATGCATTCCAAATAATTTTAAATTATTTCTCTCATTCCCATGTGGATATTTGAAGAACTTTTAATTTCTCACATGTCCTTTCACCCACATGGGGACAAGGACTTCCTTTATGAGGAGATCTTGTCCAAATCTCAAGGTACTATGTAGTACCTCCATGTCATGTACTCTCCTTCCAACTCATTTCCACATCATCATTTTCAAACCACTTCACATGCCACATGTTAAAATGTGAGGGCTTGTGAGTTCTCAAATCACTATAGCCCTACATCTTGGCCATGTTGGTTTAATCTCAACCATCCATTTCTCTAGAGAATTCAAAATTCTCTATAAATACCCCCTTTTTCTTTCATTTTAGGGGGAGATTATTATGCTAGCCAAACTCTTGCAAATTTTTTTCTTGAGTCATACTTAGCCAAATACTTGCATTTGCATTCATTATTATCTATTTTCCATTCATCTTGCATCCCACACTTACATACCTTGCCATCAAAGGAGCATAAACTACATCAAAGATCGAAGGGCCAACCAAAAGACAACTCAACAAGGTAAAAGGTTCCATTTTGTTTTGTTAATTTAATCATTTGCCCAATCTTGAGGTGTAGAGTGTTTATATTTGTTGTTTGCACTTTTTGTTTGTTGCTTGTTTTCTAAAATGTATTTTCGCCCATTCACAATTATTATTTACTTTAAAAAAAAATTGTTTCATTATTGTGTCATGGTTAGTGTTGTCCTCTGGGATTCCTTGGCGAGGCATTACACCTGGTATTAGATCCTAGGTTCATACACTAGGTACTCTGGATACATGTGAGCCCATGATGTGGGATAATAGTGTAACTTTAATAGTTACTCTTGAAGCTTTCATTCCAAGTCTTCTTGGTTGTGCAGTCCTTAGACCTTACCTTATATTTGTTTGTTCTTGTACTCTTTCTCTCTCCTCTCTAGGAATTATAGCTATGTGCATTATGTGTATTCACATTTTGTGCTTGCCTTTTTTATACAAGCAATTGTTATACGATACTATGCGATATTTGTTCTCTTGTAGTACTTGTTGAATGCTAAGGATGGTGTTGTGTTTGATTGATCATTTTGTATGTATTCCCTTAAATGATGTTACCATGAATGCTCATACAACTAGATTTATTACAAAGAAGTAGTATGTTTACCTTCCTTATAAGTAGTAGGATAACATGCTTGTGTTCCACGTAATAATTTGACTTAGAATAGATCAAATGCATGTGTGAACAATTTGTTCAGTGAGCATTTATTAGCTGAATGATGTCTTTCTCTCTTCCCTCTTTCTTTTCCATGTTTGATATGAAATATAAAAGATGTTTATTTATGATGTACTATACCAATTAGATGTATGGAATTTTTCATGTATGTGATACTGTATGCAAATGGATTGTTTGTATAATTTCACCTCTCAGTAAGGAATTAGGAACTATCTATTGCATTTATAATGTTAGAAAATGTTGTGAAATATTGGAATTTGCACATTTAAGAGCATGTAGTACAAAGATGCATTGTAGATAGTGATGTTATGCCTAGAAAATTTGATCATTCTTGTGTGATCTTACTTAATTGGCATATATATGCATTGATTAATTGACAACTCTCCCTCTCTCTTCTCTCTTTATCTAAAACTAGATTCATAAGGACACTACTTAGGAATGCATTAGACATCAATAGAGGCATTGAATTCTTAGTAAGGAATAATATTTGAATTGCATAAAAAGAAAATGCTTGTTTAGAATGGAAATTTTGTATCTGAAAGTTTATACATCGCATTTAGGACTCTGTTTTTGAAAGTAAGTAGGTAGAACATCTTTGCATGGATAGAATAGGAAGTTCTTATGAAATATTAGATTAATAGACCATGTTATAGCATAGGTTTTGAATAAGGAAAAGATGGTATATTTATTGTAAAGTGTGTATAGAAAGTTTGAAATCATTCCTTCATGTCCCTATTTGACTTGGAAATATGGATGTTTTAGCTCTATAAAAGATATGTGCACTTGGATGTAATGTATAAATGTTGCATTGATGAATGAACAGGCTAAGTAATGGTATTATTTCCTTACCTTATCTAAATTCCAAAGGATGTGTGTGTGTGTGTGTGTGTGTGTTCAATAAGTTTTAGTAGGAAGGAATAATAATGAGAAAAATGATGTTGTAGTACATGAGGAACACGTCTTTAGCTGCTAGAAAATTTATGAGCTATTAAATGTTTAAATTAGAATGTTGATAGGAAGTAAGTTGATGTGATATATGTTTGGAAATTAGTGTGAAGATACATGTAAAGGAAATATACAAGTAGGGTTATAGTATTTAATTCACAAGAGGATAAGTGAGTGGATTTGTTTAAGATGTGTTAGGAAATTATCATAGGTAACAGAAGTGATTATAATTTAGTATTGTTATTAAGTCTTGTTTATAAATCAGGTAATGAGGTTTGCCTAATGAAAATAATGATGTGATTGAAATTTTTTCTTGCTAATGTGCATGTCTTGTACTTGTGTTTTGGGTGAGGAACTGGGTGACTAAATTGTTTTGTGGCATTATGAAGAGCATTCTTTTTTTTTGCATCCTATGCACTCTGCATTGTGAATGATAAGGTGTAGTAGTGAATCATAAATAGAGAATCTAAAATTAGTTTTCATTATATTTATGATCTTGTGAAAGTAATTATTTTTTGAATGAGATATCAGAATGAACTTTGGATAAGTGTTGAGTATATACCTTGTGTGGGTGTGCAATACTATATTTCTCTCTCTCTTGTATATGTTATTTACATAAAGTATGACTGCATGAACGCTAGTGTGTAAGGAAAATATTGTATTGCATTAAAAGATAGTGAATGAATGTAAGAAGTACGAAACCATGATTGTCTAATTGTTGTCCAAATTTTCTTAGAGAGATGTATTTATAACCCAATAGCCTAATGTGTCTGGTGTGCAATCTCTAAAACGCTTAGGATAATGTGGTCTTGGGTGTTGTGTGGCGGTTACTCCCTTTGGTGTGGCTGACATTAGTCACCTCATTTTATGGCTATGTTTGGTATGGAATTTTTCTAAGATATGTTTAGATTGGTCATTTGTAATGTTGAGGGCTAGCATGATTTCTTTTTATTTTCTTATGCTAGAACTGGCCACCGAACTCCTTTCTTTTCATTTATTTTCAGACAATTGTCATGTTTTATTCATTATGGGTGTTGAATTGCTGGCATTTTTCATGATTTAATGTTGAAATTGATGATTTCTCCTATTGGGCATTCTTTTTCAATCACTTACGGTGGTCATTCCTGATTTTTGGTATTGTTGGCCCTAGTTTTTGTTGCTAAGTGTTGTTTCTATCAAGTTCAATTTGAACTTTTGATAGTGTGTTAAGGGAGAATACTGCAGATATTAGAGCCAGTCATGTTCGGTAACTTGATGGCATAATGTAGATTTGAATAAATGAAATGTGTTTTCATGATGAGATGCATTTGTAACCTTTTTAATCTTATGGGTTGCTAGAGAAAAGTGTGTTGGGATAAAGTTCACATATTATTTTTTAGTTAAATGATAATGAACTATAGATTCTTCCAACAAATGATCATGTAAGTTTTGTAGAGCTAATTAATATGAATTCCAGTGTGTATTTTATTTGAATATGGTGTGCATTAGAATTTATAAGCATGCGTGAATATTCTTTTCCTTTCTCCCTGGTTGAGACTTTATATGCTTTAAGTTTAGTGTGTTATATGAGAATAACAAATGAAAAATTTATCCTGATTGGATGTCTGTTAGAATGGTATTTTTTGGTAGGTGTTTGAGTGAATTGGTATGTTTAATTTAATTATTGAAAAAGTGATGTATCTTGTTGTATCATTTACGGAATGCATTCATTGTGAAGTCTACATGGCATAAAGGAAATCCTTGCTAATATTATTTTACCTTAGGGATTAGGAAAGGATGGAAATGAGTAGGTTAGGAGTTTTTTACCTGTTGACAAACTCTAATCTTAGGTTACTTAGATATGTTGTTTGTATTTACATTAAAGGAAAGGCAAACGTGGTATTATTTAATAAATTTTAGGATTAATGTGTGTATGTTTCATTCTAACCTTGTGACTTCCAAGAGTAAGTTGAATCTTAGGCCCCGGGAGGATGTAGTGCCCCTCCATGATTCACTTTTTTTTATGATTTTTATGTCAAATGCTTGTGGATTCATTTATGTCTTAGGTACTCTTTTCTAGTAGTTAAAATATTTTATTATGACATTTGCTACAGTACGTTACTATGTTAGCTAATGTAATACTCAAGACTTGTTAAGATATTCAGTTTATATGGGTTATGTTTATTGTTTATGTTTACTATGAGACTAAGAGCTATTTCTTTATGATTACATGTTGATGATGTATTAGGATGCTAGCATACTAACCTTTGTTGATGATTATGACATGTTTATGAATATGCTAGAAATAGAATGTGTAACCTTATTTTGGAATGGTTTATGATTATTGATGTTGTGAGATGTTATTTGAGATATTATATGACACTTTCAAATACTATTTAGGTGTGGAGGGAAGGATGTCATATTTCACACTTGTGAGAACCCTACTATGTTTTGATTTCCTTTCACTAGGTATGTGATGATTATATGTATATGCATGACCGTTTTGTGTGTTGCAGGGTGCAGGTACTAGGCATTGACTCCACCTGAATTGGAAGATTTAAGCGTGCCTTAAACCCAGAGGATGATTATCTAGTATGATACCTTGTCAGTGTGTTAGTGTTGCCTATGGTCAGTTGGTCTTGCTTTTCAACCTTGGTTAGGGTTCAGGTTATTGTTTGGCATTTGGTTTTTTTAATTTAAAATTGTTTGATAAATGTTGTTTTTGGTTAATAGATGTTTTAAAATAAAACATTAAGTAAAAGGTAATTTGATAAATAAATATAAATATAATTATTAATAATCATAGTTTATAATAGATTAAATGTCTAATGTAATATTAAAATAAAATAAAATACAATTTTAGTGGAAAGTTATAATTAATAAATAGTAAAAATAATATTAAAAAAATAGAAAGGTTCTTCATGTGGCACATGCACAACTTTGAACAGATTATCAAAAAAGAAACTTAATGTTTTTGGGGATTTTGAGAGATTTTATTGGATTTTTTATTTTGAAAAAAAAGACAAACAGGGCCTCCTTGTAAATATTTTTCCTTTTAGGGGAATATTTATTCAGTTTTTGGGGCAGAAGGGAGTAATTTATCTGAAAAAAATTCACACATTGTTGTTGTTTTGGGAATTGGGATTTTGGAAAAATTGATAGGGAGTCAGGCTTAGGAGGTGGATTCTGGCGTGGAAATATGAACTTGGAATCTCTCAGTTCTTTAGTCACTATCCAGGACTAGCGAATTTGCAAGTAGGTATTTCGAGCTTCAAGTCTCTTATGCTAAGTCATGGTACTCATGGTTATAATAATATTATTTTCTTAGGTATTCGATTTGAGATTTCATCTCTTTCTATGTATTCCTTATGCCCTTGAATTTTATGCAATGGATCTCCCAAGTTCTAACCCGTGCACACCCCTGTTGCATGAGACTATGTCAAATTCAAGCAAGCATACATTGTCTTCATTCCACGCATGATGCTAGTCGCATCATCCTTAGATTTGCATAACTCGAATGTATGTGATTTGAATGTGTTGGCATTCTACAAGACCTCTACTCTTTGAGGCAACTTGTCAATTGGATCATGCCCTTTGTTTGTGCTTTTGCATTCTACATTTATTCCCTAAATCATCACTCTCATTTAGGCACTGACCCATCGGTTGAGAGCCTGATTTGTCAATAACTTGCTTTTAAGCAATTTGGCAATGATTGCATGTTTTATCTAAGAATTTTGTGCCCTTTTACAATTATCTGCAAGCAATGCATTTTGTTGAAAGTTCTAAAGCTTTTATAGAAAATCTTATATGCTCACGTCCTGCTATCATTTCCCTCTATGAGATGACATCTATCGGAGGCATTCAGTCGATCCATGTACAATAGCGAAGGCCTTACATCATCCATTTGCATTTGCTTGAAAGTTTATAAAGCCTTAGTAGCAGTCGACGATGTCTTAGTTCCCTTGCACCAGGCTAAAATCATGCAAGATTATCATATGAATGAGTCTTCATGAGAGGGTGGGCAATTGAAACAAGAGCTATCCTAGTTGTGTGCTTCCTCCTTGTTGCACCATCGTTCACTCCATAGCCTTTCCTAGTCGCTAGATGCTTTCCTCTCCTTGCATGCATTGGAGATTATTCAATACACTTTCATTTCTGCGATTCATGTTTGAAACATTATGTTGGTTTTTTATGGGAATGCTTTATGTTGGAATTCAATGAATCTGCATGGTATTTGGTAATCGATGCATATATGTTAAGCTTGGAAATTTGACGGATATATTTGGTATGTGATATTTTGTAATTTGTTTTCATTTCGATGAATATAAATTAATTTTGGCATTTAAATATATATATACATACATACATGTGTGTATGTATATATATATAAACATATATACATATATATATATATGAACAAAAATTTTGGAATAACTGTGTGTAATTTTTTTACATCAACGTTTCGGATCAAACTCCATGATCCATCTTCCTCTCTCTCTTTCTGCTTTTCATCCTAATGATGGATCATAGAGTTTGATCTGAAACATTGATGTAAAAAAATTGTACACAGTTATTCCAGAAATCTTGTTCACATCTATCATGGACTGTGGAAACAAAATGTTACTACTTATATATATATATGTGTGTGTGTGTGTGTGTGTGTGTGTGTGTGTGTGTGTGTATACATATATATATATGTATGTATGTGTGTATGTGTGTGTGTGTATATATATGTAATTAAATGGTTGTCATATTATAATTTGATATATATTGCATTGTATTGTAAATAGCATACTATTAATAATATATATATATATATATACATTGTGGTTTTAGTAGAAGAACATTTCGATGGAAGTAGAACATTCAAGGAGAGGAGAGAAAAAGGACAGGAATGGGAGAGAGAAACATAAAGGCACAAAAGAGTGAAGGTTAAGGTCATGGGTGGGCATTTAAACATTTAGAGAAGGCACACATAGTGTGTGTCCAACTCATGGTATAGTGTACACCCAAGAGTGTCCTGGCCAAGGTTGTGTTTATGTTGTAAAAGTAGGTTGGTTTTGTGCAAGAATCGATTTCTTCAGGGGTATTTGTGTCAGGAAAAGCCTAGACCAATAATGATTCCTTTGAATGCTGGATAGTACCCTCTCAAAATATATATCTAGATAAGTATTGAAAACCATTGATTCAACAATATTGGGAATATTTTCTATATGATTTTGATGTTAATATGATTAATTTATGTGGATTTGTTATTCCATTTATTATGTTTATAAAAAAAAGAACGTTTTTGCCTATGTGATTAATTGATTGTGAAATGGGTAATTGAGTGGGTTGAATTGGATACTTATATTTGGATGATTGAAGGATTTGTTTAAATAAATGAATTAGATTACCTTTTTGTTAGATAATGAACACTGATTACTTTCGTAATTATTTAATAGTTGATTTGTAAATTTACTATGTTATTAGTTTTTATGAATTATTATGGTAAATAACCCATTAAGAGAATTTAAGTGGTTAAGTTAAAGAGTAATATGAAATGTGGAAATAATGTATGTTTGACTGATTTCTTGTATTGGATAATGTGTTTTGGGGCAATTTTGTAATTGTCTAAAAAGTGGGTGTTTTTGTGTAAATTGCTTAAGGATGGTTTCTAGAGGCCTAGGAGGGGGTATTTTTGTATGTATCTAGCTTTTGTGGTTATTTCACTTGAAAGTGGTTTGGTAATGTTTTGAGTAGTGTGCAAGATGGTCAATGTCTTACACTGTGTTTGGATTCATGTAATCATGTTAAGTGTGCAAGATGGTCTATGCCTTGCACTGTGTATGGATTCATGTGATTGTGATGGGTGATCCCACAATATTGGTTTACAATCTCTGGGAGATCCTATTTTTTGTTGAAATCACATATTTTTAGAAAATATAATGATTTAAGCCTTAAAAATTTTCATTTAAAGGATTCCAATTAAAGAGGTTTTGATCGAACCACCTTAGATCAAACCCCCTTGGATAGAACCCCGCTAGTTTTAAACCATACCTATAATGGAGTCTCCTTTACACCTATCAAAATGTTGATAAAAAACCACTTTTGATTTACCTTTTGGGGAATCAAATGAATTCATTTAAAATTTATTTTTGTAAGTATGTAGTCCTTATTATAAGCTTCCCAAAAATATAATTTTAAATAAATATAATTTTATTATTATATTTATTGTGAATGTAGGTTTTTCATTGAAAATCAAGCTCTTTGTTCGGACATGTGGAAAAATGGCGTTGTCAAAAAAAATAAAAAAATTGTTGCACTAGATATTGAAGTCCTTGATCCAACAAAAAAAATTGAATTTCGATACATACAAAAAAGTTATGTTGTAAAGAGTATGCCTATGTTTGAATTGTAATTGGTTTGACTTCGAAACTTGATTAAGGAAACAATATTCAATAAAACACTATGAAACCAAATGAAAGCACTAGATATCATAGTTACAAATCTAAATTCGAAATAATTAGAATTTTATCTTTCATGGAAAAAAAATTATGTTGTATATGCTGAGCATCACTCCTTAAAAAAGGTGTTTATGAAAAAAACTAGTTTTCAAAGGAGATGGAAAAAGAAGTGCAATTTGATTCCAATTTTTTTAAAAAAATAATATTTATAATCTACAGACAAAATGTCACAAATCACTAGTTTGCATCATCTTCAAATTCCTCACGGTTTAAAGGTGCTATAGGTGCTCGAAAGTGAAGATTTACTTAGAAAACTTAGTTCAGTGTCCTGTTTGGCCAAAAATTGTAAACTAGTATTGTGGGATCACCTCTACCAGTGTGCAAGATGGTAAATTTCTTGCTTGATGTGTAGGGTTTACTAGTTGCAAATAGGCGGAGTGGCTCTGAATGGGTGATCCGATGGATATTTTTAGTGAAAATTGAAGTGTCTCCATTCTCTCCAAAATCTACACCATAAGAAAGAGCTCAGCGTCTTGATTCCAATGCAACTCGAACAGAGCGAAAAGGAGTCTGTTTGTGCAAGTTATGGCCAGTCAAACCTTGGGTCAAACTGGGATCAGGGGCATCTAGGAAGTGGAAAAAAATGATGTCATCAAAAGTTGTCAAAGTTGGCATCATCACGAAGAGCTCATCAAGACAATTTTGATGGCGTTCGTTTCGTCAAAATCCGATGTCGTATGCTCAAGTAATTGGCAGTCAAAGTTTTAGGTTGACTTTGAAGGGTGACTATACGAGTGCTGACGTCAGCAGTTAGTCCGTACTGTACGGACACAAGTGGATGAAATCTGGAAAAACATGTGGCAGCTGAGTCATATTGTATGGATCAATCGTTGGATGACACGTGGAATCCATACAGACACATTGTCAGCTTTGTCAGTGTACGGGTCTGTGCAGTCAATAGTGTTGTCACGTCTCTATCAGCGTTGATGTGTTGCCATGGGCGAATCAGTGAATGACACATGGCACACATGGGCGAGTAGTAGGTTTACATGTGTCGGCGCTATTGCAGGACTTCGTCGGTCAGTTGATTTGTTAAAATGTTTGTTAAAAATTTGTTGAATGGGTTTCGAACCCTTCACCTCCTCTTCACTGCGAAAACCTCTGAACAACTCGGCTAAGAATCCGGACTTACCTAGATGTGGCGGGTAGTTTCTTTTGTTATGGATTTTTTTGTAAATGGTGGAAAGGAAACCGACGGCCGGGAGTGGAACCCAGAACCGCCGGGTTCCCAAAATATATTAGCACCAACGAGCCATCGAACAGGTCATACATATGGATGGCATCAGTTGTATTTAACTTAGGATCAAAACTGAATGCTTTGATTTTAAGAACAACTCCCTTAAACTATAACAAATAATCCTTTTAAGGATTAACAAACTTAATAACCTCCTAAATAGAATACCCGAAACTAATAATTGAAAGGTTATCATAATTTGAAAATTATTAGGGGGATTCTTAAATAAAGATTTATATACAAATATGGGAGATTATCAAGATTTCTATGTAAAATGGAGAAATAAGGTTGATTTGTAAATCAATTGGTTAGTAACCAATTTGAGCAATTTTTATGTATAAAAAGAGGGGGGTAGGAGTGAGTTTTTTGGGACTCATAATTTTCAAGTTTGAAACTCAGATTTTGCAAATTAGAGAAATAGGTGATAGGTGTTTTGAAAGAAGAGTTGTAAGGAGATTTTTGAGCCATTCTTGTACATCGGAGTTTTGTTATGTTGCCGAAGTGCTTGAAGGAATGGTCTTGGTGCTTTGTACTTGATTTTGGAGATTAATCAGATCAGTCGTACTCTATTGGAGCTGACCCGGAGACGTAGTCACGTTTGTGGCGAACTCCGTAATCAAACGTTGTTTACACTTTCTGTCTTCTCCTCTCTCTTCTCTCTCATATTTAGTTTCTCATTTGAATTTTTAATGCATAAATTTGTTAATGTATGCATGAATTTGTAATTCTACAAAGTTGTTTTTAATTAAACATTCAACACTGCAAATAGTCTAGATCCTATACAGATCAATGGGGGTTGGAACCCAAATTGGAGTCCAAGATAACCCATTTGAGGGTTTCTTAATCCAATGATAACCTTAATAATGAATTAGGGGGATGGGTAGAATTCACATTAATCAAGATAATGTATCCCCACTCATGGCTCAATTGCTTGTTTAGGCTTGAGATGAGACGGGAAGGCCTGTAATGGCAAGATCAACTGCCTTGTCTTCATGAAAGGTACGTTGATTTTGCATGAGTTTGTATGGGGTTGGGGATTGGAAGAGGCTTTCAGGATAACCTAGGATGGGGGCCGAGAGCCTAGAAAGATCCACCAAGATAACCCATATCAAGCTATGTGATGAAACTCCTCCCTATTGTAATCTAGCATTCCCTAGCTGTACTTTTCCCTTTTGTTGTGTGAGTGCCTCTGGAAGTGAAGTAAGTGTTGTAAGTGAAGTTAGTGTTGAAAGTGTTGTTATGTTACAAGTAGTGTGGTGTTAGAGTCCATGTATTACACTTGATTGTGATACATGTTTCTTTCCTGACTATCTGTTAGTAGTGGGACCTTGTGTTATCTCCTAGCACAAGGGGTGGACCTCGAGGTTCCACATGGTTAGGAGGTTGGTGCTCTTTCCTCCACTGGGTACCCTTGCTACATGTTCGTGTGCATGGAGATTGTTCATTATGTTGTGGACTCCTAACCCTATTCCAGACTGAGGAGACAAAATTTTATGTATATGTATTGGATTGTATATTCGTTGTAATCTCCTATTGTAATCAGATGTACTCTTCCCACATGTACTTAGGGAAGCATTGTTGTAGAAATTGTAATGGCGTAACTGATATTGATGTATTCTTCTTGTAATTGAATGCTATAATGTAATGTATCTTGTATATATGGTTAGCTAGAAATGAACTTAATGTTGCTTATCAGTTGATATGTTATTTGGAATCATTTAACGTGATACTTTTAAAATGGACCTTGCTTGTTAGTTAAATCATGATATCTTGGTAGTTAATGAAATGATACTTGTTATCCTGGTTAATAGATATGTGAGTAGCATAATCGAGGAACCTTAGAGGACCTAGGTTTAAATTATATGTTATGTGTCTATTGTTATTTACTTTTAAAAAAAAATTGTTCCATTATTGTGTCATGGTTAGTGTTGTCCTTTAGGGTTCCTTGGCAGGGCATTACAGATGTATTATTTTGTTTAAAATAGGGTCCATTTTGTGATTCATTCATTGTCATATCATCAAATGTAATTAATCAAAATAAAAAACTATCAAAAAGTAATAAAAAAATAAAAATTGTCTCATTGCAAATGGGTGCACTATTGTTTGTATGCAATGTTTATTTGAAGGGAGGAATTCTAAAAGTAAGCCTCAAATTCAAATTTGTTAAGTAGCAAACCAATTGAAAGATGGAGGTATAGGAGGTTAGGGTACAAAGAACATTCTCTCATCAATCACTAGTGATAGGGACACAACATTGTATTAGTGACAAACTATTTATGCCAAAATGACTTAAAGCTAATATTGATTTATATGTGGTAGTGATAATTGTCTCGTATTGTTTGTAATCAAAGTGGCAAAGGTATATAATGATGGTTGCATACATGAACAAGAACTTAGTTTTCACACTTTTTATGTTGTGATTTGATTTGTATGTCCTCATTCACATTTACATTGAATGATAGTGATTGGATGTGTTTCTCCCTAATCACAATTGTTGGTTGTTTGTGATTGGATGTGTATGTCCCCAATCATATTTTTTGGGTGATTATGATTGGATGCGCTTGTTCTCAATCATAAATATTGTGAGTAGATGTGTGTGTCCCTATTCATAATTTTGATGTTTAGCCAATAGGCTATATATAGAGTGAAGTTTCACCTGATACCTGTCTCACGCGATGAAACAACTGATCGGTTACTACTAAACAGCAAATAGTTTAAAGGTAAGTTGAAATCGGATCTTTCCAAATAATATCGGATTTCTTTTGTCAAAGCATTAACTCCCAACCGATAATTTTAGTGAGAATGGCTGCAAAAATCATGTCTCGAACTCAAGAATCGAGCAGCTCTATAATCCTAATATTTTTATATTTGCAAGCTGCAGAAGAGAATGCACGGCTACTTCCAATGTTCAAAGGGTACACCAGTGAAAATATGACAATCGAATTATCTCACTCCATAGAAATGATTCGAGGCCACTCAAAATTGTGGCGATAGCGTCTCTTCTTCCACACGGCTCCAGTGTCAGCTCTTTGAATGCTTGCAGAGTAGCCTCTAGGATTACCCAATGGGAATTGCAGAGGGAAGTGTTTGAATTAATGCAGGAGCCCTAATTCCACTCATTGTGTTGGGAATTGCAACTAGTTATAATCTGAATGAGGGGAAGGTTAAAGCAGCCGTGATTACTACTCTCCACTCTCCAAGTACCTATTTCAATTTGTGCAGAGTCTTGAGCTAAGTCGTCTGTTGTGGTGTCTTTTCCTGGAGTTGAAGCTGAAAAAGCGTAAAGAACTTGTTGTGCCCCTCAACATCATTTTTCTTCAAACTGTACGAACCATACAGGGAGGGAGTGAATTTTGTTCATGGATACCCTTTTAGTCTACTCCATGGGACGCCCACTATTGTCTCTCATGTCCTCTTGCTTAACATACCTGACTACGACACCCCCACTCAGCTCATTAAGCCCCGGGAGCATAATACCAAGTATATTTCATCATTCAAAGCAGCAAGTGTAGGGAAAGTGGTTTTCGTTTGTCTAATTTTAAGAAAAATGCTTTGCTACGGTTTTGCATTTTTTTTCCTACAAAATTTTCCCATCTTTTCTCATTTTCATCATTGACAACACAACACAATTTGTTCAAAATCTTGAGGTAATTCACTTGACCTTTTTCATAATTTCCTTAAGATTTTAGGTGTTTTGTAAATTTTTTGGCTATCTAAATTGGAAATGAATATGTTGATAGTTTACTTAGGGGATGTTTGAAATGCTCAACGTTTTGAGTTCTCCTAGACCCCTCTTTGGTGGAGAATTGCTTGAATGTTAACTAGAAGGTTTCCAATCCTTTTGGAGATCCATCTTAAGGGGAGAATGGTTTGAATATTTTCTTGCTCCATTGTAAGAGCATAATTGTTGGAATATTAACTAGAACAGTAATTTTAGGTATGATGATTAATTTAATCTAAATTTTAAAGACTAGTGTTTCAAAAAACTTGACCAAGATTAAAAGAAACTTAATATTCTAATAGTTTTCTTGGATGGGCATTTAAATTAGGCAGTTTAGTCTCTTTTTTATGTTGGAAAAAAAAAAGAACTTATAAATTTGTATAACGGAAGTAGTGTATAAATAATCTGAAACAAAAAGAAGAGTAACAGAAAGAAAAAACAATACGGGCATGTGCAGGATCATGGTATGCCAAACAGGCCCTTAAGTGGCAAAAAATTCAGAAAAATCAGTGTTAGGCAACTTGACGTAAATATTTGAATAAGTTATCTATAATATTTCAAAAATATGTAAGAATAGAATTTGTAGAAAATTGAATTTAGTTTCTAAAATACTAGGTTTATTTAAAAATAAATAAAATCTATTTGGTGAAAAATTGAAATTTCAATGCAGTAGTACTTAAATTTCAGGGAAAAAATAAGAAGTAGGTGTCTGTCTGACCACCCTAACCATAATCAAATGATAATATTTTTTTGTAAGATTTTATATATAAGTAGAGGAATCATGTCCGGATGTGATGCATATTTTTTTGTAATTTTTTTCCAAGTAAATAATTAATTATGAATTTTTTATTACAACTTTTAGAAAATATAAAAAATCATCTGAATGACCTTAACTTGGTCAAAATTCATGAAATTTCATTTTATTTTTTAATCCTATAGTATGTAAAGCATAGAATGTGACACATGTTTTGGATTCAAAAAATATGATACCATTTGAAAGTTATAGATGTTTTCAATCAGCCTATCGATAAGGACTTTAGTCATAATTCTAATAGAAAATGAATAATAATTATTTATTAAATTCAAATTAAATCATAATTTATATTTTTGGAAAGCTAAGAATCTCCTCTAAAAACCCCTTTCGTTTCATTAATTTTGGGTGAAAAAAAAGTCGTCAGCCACATACCCTACAAATATTGCCACTTTTTGGCATACCATGATCCTGCACATACCCATACATAGTATTTTGATCTGTAAAATATTTTCAGATTAAAATCTCAGCACAGTAAACAATTTCATTATTGCACAAATTCAACTGTTATCCAATAAAATAATGGATCTCTTTTTCACCCTTAAGCATGTGTAGATATGAATAGGTACGTTAAAATTGGTTTTAAATATTGCATGAAATCATGGAAAAGATAAACATGAATGCCTTAAAATATGAGTGAAAATAGAACAAATACAAAATAACACCTAGTTTTATTCCAAAAAATGCTCATTTTTTCTTAACAAACTTGTTTTGATGTTTTATAGAAATTTATGTGAATTTGTTTATTAAATAGCCAAGGTTTTGAGAAAAAATTTGAAAAAAATACCCAATTATTAAAATATTAGCTACTAATTTACTAAACTAATCATTATCAGGTTGCTTGGGCATTCATGGAGAAGAAATTTAAAAAGGGAGATGTTGTATCGATGCTTCATTATGCCTATGGAGCTGTAAAGAAGGAAATCAAAGCATATGTAGGTTGATCTAGGGCCCGTATTATTGAAGCTGAATTGCCATTTCCAGTTGGATCCAATGATGACAGAATAGACAGTTTCAGAGTTGCAGTGGACAAAGGCAAGCAAAATGGGGGAAGAATTAGGCTGGCAGTTATAGATCATGTAAGTTCCATGCCTTTTTTTCTTATTCCTGTAAAAGAGCTAGTTAGGATATGTAGAGAATAAGGGTTACATCAAGTTTTCGTAGATGGAGCCCATGCTATTGGAAATATAGATATTGATATGCAAGACATCGATGCTAATTTTTACACCAGCAATCTACACAAATGGTTTTTCTACCCACCCTCTTGCATTTTCATACTGTAGGCATTCATTTCATTCAAGTATTCACCACCCAATTGTTTCCCATGAATTTGGAAAAGGATTTCATGTTGAATCTACTTGGGTTGGCACTAGGAACTATAGTGCAAAAAATTCAAGGTGGCATTGAAGCTATAAGGAGAAAGAATCATGAAAGAGTTGTTGCAATGGGAGAAATGTTGGGTGAGGCTTGGGAGACTCAATTGGGGACTTCCCCAGAGTTGGCATCAGCAATGGTGATGATTGCATTGCCAAACTGTTCAGAGATTTTTTTAGGACAAGATGCATTGGGTTTGAGGACTCGTCTCAGGAAAGAGTTTGCAGTAGAGGTTCCCATTTATTACAGGGCACTGGAGAAAGATTTGCAATCAAATAGAGAACCAAGTTTTAGATCTTATGCAAGAATCTCTCATCAAATATATAATACATTGGACAATTATCTGAAATTCCAAGATGCTATACTTCATCTTGTTTCAGAGGCTTCGAAAGTGCATGAAGGAGTCTATTCAAAATATAGGTGAACTTACTGCCATTTTTTTTTCATTTCTCTTAAATTATAAATTATGTCAATGAAAGTGGAACACTCATCTCTAAAAGGAGTTACAGGTAAGAGATGTGCTTACAAGTACTCCCAGTCTAAGCATTGATAGCTAAGAGACAAGCAAGTATTTATTGTTTGAAAATTTGAATGACACTGAGGTTTAATGCTTAAGTTATCAACAACACATTTTTTATCTTGTTGATTTCCCGTATCGGGATTATTAGGTTTGCATTTTATTCTTAATTATATGCACTATTAAGTTTTCTTTAAAGTAATTTCCCTATCTCATTAGCATGTTGTACTTCTTTAAGCACTGAATTTATATGGAAATGAAAAATCCTACAAATTGGAAACAAAATTACACGTTTTTTCTTTACTCTCTCTAACTTTAATTGAATTCAATTTTCCACTTTTACAGCCCTGAATCAAAATTTCTATTTGAAGGAGGCTACTTATAAAGTACATTTTTGGGATAATTACTTAAAAAAAAATTGTCATTTTTTTTGCTTACTTTTATTGAAAAAATCTCATCTCAAATATATTTTTAATTTTATCTATTTTGAACCTCATGTCTTTTGTTTTTCTTTTTTTAACAAAGGTGGCTACAATGGTATGGACAAATATAGTTGGACCATGAAATGTTGTCAGGTTCTAGTGTTGACATATTTTCTAAACTGCCAAGGATTGCCTCACTTCTGTGCATGTTATTAGGCCTTTATTTATTAGTGAGATCTCAATTTCATTTTGCTTAATATTAGACTGTATATTTTTTAATATAATTTCAGAATAGATGATATTCAACCTCTCTTAATAACAACAATGATATATAGGTGTGGGGGATCAAAGAATAGATTAAATAAGGAAACTAGATATAGGTGGAAGAAAGGTAGATCAAATTAATATAGAATGAAGAATATAAGAGGCCAACATTAGATGAATGATAAACTGCACTAAATGAGAAAGGGGGTACTTATAGGGCTGGTAGAAGATAACATCATAACATGGCTTTCAACAAGCAATGAATGAACGTGAAAATGATAATCAGGGAACGGGTAAAAATCCCAAGAAAATGATTTAGTTTCATCCACAATTTAGAAGAAATGTAGATCATGGTTTACCCTTTCTTTTATGTCATCATTATGCTGAGGGCTTCAAAGTTTCACTTTACAATCAACTAAGTTCTCATTTCATCCACAATTTAGAAGCAATGTTGTAGTTCATGGTTTACCCTTTCTTTTCTGTCATCATGTGAGCTTATTATCTCCATCTGTCATGAAACATACATTTATGGCTTGCAAATATATATAAACAAAGTTCAGACTTTGTATTTATGCATGTCTTTTGAGGATTATGAGTCCAAACAGCATAGACGTTCATTACTGTTGTATGCTCACCAAAAATCTACTGGTGTGTAACATTTATAAACCTTATTATGTTCAGTTTGCCTTAGTTTAGCCAGGTAGCTTAAGTTCAATTATTTGATTTTGTTATTATCAGATATAGTCAACATTCACGAGGATATCATACTACTTGGCCTAGAAGAAAACATCCCTATAACACTATCTTAGAAGATAGAATCATTTTAATATTAGAAGCATATCAAACTGGTAAGAGTTTACTGGGGTGGGTCTTATATGTCCATGAATTCTTTGGTTGAATTCCATCACTAAATTCAACAACATCTGATTTATTTAATCTTCTTTTGATATTTTTTCGTTGGTATTGTTGAAAGTTGTTGTAATGATATTATGGTCTCATATAATGTTGCTATGCTTGAATGCCATTTGCACATGTGTGAAGACTGATTATTATCTCCTTTGTGTTTACAACTTGTAATTGTCCTTCACTTATATTTTTGGGGCATGATTGACAGTTTTTTATATCATTGGCTCAAAAGGATATCCCATATATTGATTTGATTTGAAAGACACCCCTAGATAGCATGTAGAATGCCTTTGGCCAAAGGTCCTAGCCATGTCATTTTATTTTGTTGGGATAAATAACTTAAACCTACTACAAAGCCAAAGGTCTTTGCCCTCTGTTTCTTGCACTAATTTCAATGAAAACATGAAAACTGCTTAGAAAAAGTTGTCTTACTTAGTCTGGATGAGGATATATCACAGTGCAATTGGAGAACATGTTTTTGACATAAACCCAACTCTTTGTTTCTCCATATCTTAAACAACATGCAAATTCTGTTGCTGATAGTTCCCAAGAACAACAGCTGGTCCATATACTTCATCGCCACAACTTAAAATGATCAGACAACTTACTGAAGCAGAAGCAGTAGCAACATCATTTGTATCTAGTATCAACTACAATAAATTGATTCAGTTGATATGTGCTTCATGTGTATGCATTTATTTAATGTTAGTCTGATTAGGAAAGAGTATTTACAAGATTGATTGGTGAATTGTCACGTTGTTTCTGTTTATTTTATTTTTTTAGTTTTAAAGTATGTTAAAACTGCAGTTTGCATACTGCATATGGTTCTTAGTTTTAGGTTTAATTTTAATTTTTTTTAGCTTTAATGTTAATAGCTGCTAGGTGATAGATATGTAGCTTTATGTATGAAGTACAAAGCAAATCATATGTTGGTAGGTTTGTGAAGTTCCACTTTGGCAATTTTTTGATAGATGGCCTATGTGTGATGATGATTGCATATGAACATCTATATTTTCAATGCCAGTTTCAATGAGCTCTAAAATTCCTTGAAATTTACCAATGCCTTTAAGTGCATTATTCATTGGACAACACACCCAACATGGAGTCCAAAATATATGCCTGCATTTTTTTTATAAAATGAATGTTTCTTTACAAATAGGGGCAGCATGATAATGTGCATTGTATGTGATGCACCCAACTCCTCAATGACTTAACACAATTGGTTTTGAAGGAAATTTGAATTTTTCTCTTGCCATGTACTATTTTGATTTTTTCTTTTTTAGCAAAATTAGAATCTAGTTTGTAGGTTGTGCTTGCTGTGCAAATTTGTAAGATGAGTTTTTTGTATTCAGCTGCATGGTACTTTCCTTTTTCAATAAAATTTTATGCAATGGAGTTCATAAATTCATCATTTAAAGTTAGTGTTTCAAACTGTCATATTTTTCATATTCTTCTCTGCCAGTAAGTAGTTTGCCAAACCTTTGCCAAAGTTCTTTTGGATAACTTGGTTACAGAATTGTACTTGTTTTAAAACAAAATTCCCAATAATTGACAAGGTTAGCATATCACTCCTATTTTGTTATTTTCATGGTTTTTTTTTTTTGTTATTGATGTGAATTCATCTGTCATATAAGAAACAATCTTGTATTAACTAGTTTATCTGGTATGCTTATTGGATTTTTAGTATTTATATTGCAATTCTATGGTGTACGTTGAGGTCAACGGTGATAATGCAACTCATATTTATAAGTTTTTTAAATCAAGAAAAGGTGGCCTTTTGGGTGACAATATTAAGTGGAATTTCACTAAGTTTCTAGTGGACAAAGATGGAAATGTGATTGATTGATATGCTCCAACAACTTCTCCACTGAATATTGAAATACTTGACAATCCCTCTTTTGTAGTTTCATACCTTCTAATACTTTCTTATGATGATAAATTGGTTGGGATTTTGTTGCATGTCAATCAAAATAACACCAAGAACCTATTTCTAAACAACAAATGTTTGATTTGGTAATAAGATACATGATTTAAGACAAAAACTAATATTTGTGTTTTATGTTTACAAAAAGATATCAAGAAGATGCTTGGATCTGTTTGATTCTTAAAAAGTAAAAACATATCATTATTTCTACAATGCATGCATAGTGCTAAGGAATAAGATGAATAAATTCATTTACATGTGATTCTGGTTACAAAATAGGTTGTAGCTAATAATGTTGTTAGGAATTTCCAAGTTGTAATTGCTTAAAATTCACTTTTATTAGCACTATGAATCTCATTTGTTTCACATGGTTTGAATAATTCTTTGATGATAATGGCTACCAAAGTTAGGTTCTTTTATCCTTTGAAAATTTGCATTTTCATATGATGAATTTGTTTGATATAAATGGCTGGAAAAGATGTGCTCTTTTATCTTTTGATAAATTGTACTATTAATTTCTCATCCCAACATCTCCAAATATGTTGTCAACAAATATGCTTATCTATAGACATGAATTTGAATCTCTTGAAGATTGAGGTGTAAAGCGCAGCTTATCTATTCAACCACCAAAAGTAATCCAAAAGTGTCATTTGACACAAATATGTTGTCAACAAATAGGAAAAGCAACTATCCTGAAGTGATCAGAATCATTGAAGAAGTTTCATGCCACAAGAGTGTTGGCTATGGAAGATTCACTATAAAAATACAGGTAAAGTGCAAAATAGATAATGAATTCCACACATGATGAATAGATTTCAAATTAGAAACATCTGAGAGAACTTTAATTTTTCTCGAACATATTCATAAAAATTGCAGAGAAGCAAAAATAGAGTTCAAGGCTTCCATTGTAAAAATACTGTTACAAATGAATTAAATCACCAAAATAACAAGAGTAAAAATGAAAGAGTTAAATACCTAACTTATGAAACTTGAATAAAAAAGACACTTCAATCTCAAAAAAAACAAACTACAAAACTCAATAAAGTCACAAACAACTACCCTAATGATCGGTTCAAGAGAGATTTGATATCATTAATAGCCTAAATGCATCATAATGTGTAATAAAATCAAAGTATAATCTTAATTAATATCAATGGGATAAGTGAGAATAGTGAATTCTCCACATCTGCACCAAACAAGACAATTAGAATTTAAATTTGGGGATGTTATTAAAATCTTTATCAATTTCTTTGACACACCATTGACAAAGAGTAGCAAAAGTGTTACAAACATTTTGTACATATTGCAAACAAAATTGTGCATATTTTAAACTACACTTCCTTTCCTTGTTTACTTATATATATTTTTCTATTGGCATAACCCTTGCACCCCCTCTGGTGCAAGTGCTAGTAGATACATATGTTTGTCCCTATGCAAAATTGTTGTATGACCTCAAATAGATGTGTTTTTTGGGTTATCCTTGGATAAAATTTTAGTATGGTCAATCCTATTGAAGAAGTCTTGTGAGACTAGTTTCATTATTGTTTGTCATGAGTAGATGTGTATGTCCCTACTCATATCTTATGTTTTTAATGAACTATTGAATGTGGTCAACGAGTTTTATTAGTCCACTTATCACCATTTGGAGAACGATGTAATATGAGGGTATTATATGAATATTACATCATTCATGTGGCTAGATATGTTAGTTTCTTTTGGCTTGTTAAGATTTTTCTTATTTTTGTGAGCTTTGTTACAAGTGGTTATAGGAGCTCTCCTATAATATAGAAGATGTGAATCCTATAAATAAGTATGTATTATTGGCCAATAAGGGAATTGTATCAAAGAATTCTAAAATTACTAATAAGCTTCCTAACTTAGAAATTTTTTAAGGTTTGGGAAACTTCACAAATAAACATCAAAATGACTATTTTGTAATTTTCATACCTTGGCCAACCAAAAAAAGGGAGTAGGTTGACATTACCTCTAGTTTGGGAATGTTCGGAAAGGGAAAATTACACAAAATGAGGCCAACTTAATAAGAAAACATTCATATTGTTCACACAAGCACTAAACTAATAATAAGAGTGAAACATCTAATTAAAGGCATTGAAATGAGTTTTTACCATTTTTTCTCCCTTTGGCCACTTGTGGCATTTCAAGACTATCTATCTAGGTGTACAGGAAGATTGGGATGAAAATACTTTGAGGGAACTCAAAGAACTTCTCTCACTTCCTATTGTTTTTGAAATATAAGAGCACACCAAAATCATGCAATTTCACCAACAAAATAATCAACAATTGGTCATTTAAATGAGCACATCTAGAATCCATAGTTGAGGTAGAAACTATTAGTTTCAATATCTTCCTTGAAAATTCTCACTAATACCTTAGCATCATATGCACAAAGATAAACAACCATCATACAATTGGAAATGACACAATCGTAATCCCTTGAGAAAATATCACTATCACTCATAAATTACTTCCGAAATAAAGAAGGTAATCCTCCAAACACTCCCTACTACAGCTACTTTTACCATGTGAACAAGAGTGATTTGTCTATTTTCAAGCCTTGCATGTGCAACACATGTGCCTGTCATTTATGTCTTACACATAGTAGTGGTAAGTAAAACTTAAGAACAAACCTTCAAATAGAAAACTTTGATACTCTAGTGAATATTAGTTGACTCTTTAACAAAGCTAGTAAGTACTGAAAAGTTTCATTTATGCAAGGATGCAAAGGTTTTGTCCTCTTGTACTTATTTTTACTAGTTTCTTATGTAGTTATCCTATAGTAAATAGGAAGTAGGAGAATGTTGGAACTTTAGTGTGCTTTCACTTCCAAAGAGACCTAAGTGGAATAATGTTGTTTCTCAAATAGAGGGATTGAATGGAAAAAGAAAAGTGGTGCAACTTAGATCACTCTAATAATGTAGTTTAAGTTAAGGTTTTGCAATTTTTTTGGTAAGGTATAGTGTGAGTTAGAATTTGTAGCTTGGTCTTGAGGCATGTTGCACTCACCTAAAACCATGGTTCCAACCACAAGTAGTTTGGATAAGGAAAAGTTACAATTTACTATGCACAATTAGCTATAGTATAGTTAGAGAATATGCAACATTATTAGAGTGCATGCAACAACTAGAGACATATAGATGATCTGGAAGGTACTCTAGATCATGGAAGTTTTATCTTTATTATTGCAATCCATGAGAATGGTCTTGGTAGTATTATAATATTATTGCATTACTTCATAGTGTTATATTCAATGTGCCAACTATTGTTGACGAGTAATAATGGGATTTTAAGATTGATAAGTCATTTGTGGGATGAGAAGAATTTATGAGTTGCACATGCCAGTGAATCATGATATGGTCCTTATTCGATTGGGTGAGGGTTGGTATTCCACAAGTGATTAGGATGTTAAGTCAAATGGTATTTCATGGAAAAAATCTATCTATACCTAAGTTGTGACAAGGTATATGATACTAAATCTAGAACAAGCATGTGTAGAGATTGTACACTAGATGTTTATAAATTGAGAATGGAGTCATTAGAGGCTATTGTATTGTATTTAAAATTTGCTTTTACATTTTAAAATTTGCTTTTACATTTTAAAACAATATTTGGTTCTTGTGCGGTGATGGTGATTTTCCAAGTGTTTAGATAATTAATTCATTGTGTCTCGTGTTGTATGTGAATTTGTGTATCTTTGTTTTTATTTATTATTAAATGACTTGATATAGCATATAAATATTTAATTTGATCATGTAATCTAAAGTTTTGTTGCAATCATGGACTAGTATTTATCAATTTTATCTAAAACATTAATTATGGGATTCATATTAGCCAAGATTATAGACATTCATTTCATGAAATGCAACATTAACAATGGTAGATATGTTGATTACAAGTGGACATGGGTATAATGTACATACAACTACATATTTTAGAACTACTATACTATTATAAAAAAAAAAAATCTATTTTAAATTACTATCTTCAAAGTTCTAAGTTTTATGCTTTTGATTTGTATTCATTGATTTCTCTTGATCTATTTTTTAAAATTAATTAAAGAGTTGAGTTTTTCTTTCAAATAAAGATGTATTTTCTTATTTTTAACGTCATTATCTTATATATTCTCAACTAATTTATATTGTGTTTATTATGTAAATATTTAAATAGAAAATTATTTCTTTGACAACTAAAATATTATAAAAAAATAGTATTGTTAAATAATCATTCTATTATCTCTATACTACATTCTATCCACCTTCTTTTTTATGGACAACTTTTAAATAGACAAATACTACTTTGATTATTAAAGAAATAGCAAGTAATATTAATAATATATTAGAAATTAATCATTATTTAATTACTATATTCTTTAATTTGACAATGAGATTGTTATTTAAATTGCATTATTTTTTATTATCCTAAATTTATATGAGTAGGTTAGACTTTTTCCCTTGTATGATAGCAAGTAATATTAATGATATATTAAAAATTAGGCATTCTTAATCATTATTTGATTAATATATTCTTTAATTAAAATATCTTATTTGCATGTGAGATCACTATCTTACAATCTATTTTCTTATTATTGTATTGATTTATAGATATCTTAAATGAATAATAAATTAGCAAATTAGTATTTAAGCCATCTTTTATTGAGGTAATAATTCATTTTGAATCATTCTTTGTCATAATATCAATGGGACTTCCATACGAAATATGAAGACAATAAGCAATTTCATTCTTCTTGCATGTTTTATTTTTTAATTTAATCTTAAGACATCAATATTAACAATAAGCTTATTAAATTTACCATCTTTAAAATTCAAACTCAAATTCTCAAAATTATCATATTTTGAATGAAAACTTAAAATCAACATCATTTAATCTATAAGCATATCATTATCTCTTCTTAAATTAAAAAATTTATTAAAAAAGTGTATTTTCATATGTCTATTGAGATTGTCATTTTCTTTTTTTCTAAATTAAGAGATGCATAAGAAGAAGAAGAAAGTAGATTTATTGAGATTATAATCTATCATTACATTTTGAAAGCTCTTTACTATTGTTAAAATTGTTGGGAACCTTTAAAGGATCATCACTTAAAATTCTTATGGTCTTAGTGATAAGATTCCAAAAGCTATCCACCACTTCAAATTAAGTGGTGATGAAAATTAGATTGGAGATATTAACATCTAAAAATTTGAAGTTAATGCATCTATTTTCCAACCTTTGAATAAAAAATTATAATTAGACATCTTGATAAGTTAAATTTGAAATTTGTTAAGCTTCTCAATTTTCAATTTTCAATTCACATTGATCCCATTTATGTCTCTTTCACTATTTGGATTTCAAATGAAGAATCTTATAAATATTTTCTTGATCACTGGTGATAATGACCAATTTAGTTGTGTGCATTGAACTCTTTACTAGTTATATTTAAGGTCCTATAAAGTGGTTCATGGCTTGAGACAACAAAGTTTACATAAAATTTAACAAGTTAAATCATATGGCAACTAAAGAACAATATGCCCAATAATCATGTACTATATATTAAGATTCTAAATCAAATGTAAAAAACTATAACTATTATAGAATAAAAGCTTTTAAAAATTACTACACATTTCTACTTTTTTTTAAAATACTAAATTGGAATTATGATCAAATTAATTTTAATTTTTAGCCGATAGGCTATATATTGCATGGGCTTTCAGCCGGAAACAAGTCTCACGCCGTGAAACTGCTATGGTTTTCCATCGAACTTTTTGCTAGAATGTAGGTAAACTTCACTGTTGATGATTGCAGCTTCGGGAAGGCTGTGTCAGAGGCAAGTTGAAGCACTAAAGTGTCTTCGAGTTAAATGCAAAATTAACAATTCACCATGTGTTGGAGGACGGTTTAAATGCAGCTAGCTTAATGGGATGCACATAATTGAATTCCTGTATAGTTTGAAAATATCATTTGCCAGCTGGTAAGAAGCCTACGGCAATATCAACCGCCATCAATTTCCCTAGATATCAATCGCCATCAAATTTCCACCCTACTCATTTACTGATGTCAGCAAATATCTGGTAAATCACTGCTTATTTTTCCTACAAGAAGAATGAACGCCAGCTTTGATTCAGACTAGTACTCGAAGCAGCCATATTTCTTGCACCAAATTGCACACGGAGACTACGCAGAAGACATGGGATGCATCAGGACAAAGAATCTACGCAGATTGCAGACCACACAGTGCACGATAATCTCCACCTTCTAGCTTTCATTGTAGTTTGGCAGTTGTTAGGAATCAACAGAGGTTCTTTTTTCCTTGTTTGAGACTCAAGAAAATGCATAGCCCATCTGCAGCCATCGCATCAACTCCCCTTCGTAGCTTCTCTTTAAAGTTGACATAAAGCATCTTTGCTCTAATTCAAAATACATCAGGGGACCATGAAATGAAGATCTTGCTCTTCTCACAGTTCTCACTGGTGGTGAAGTCAAAGTCATAGACAACATAGCGGAAATCATTGTTAGGAAGCGCAATACTAAAACATCATAGCTCTTAGCAGGGTTGTCAATCTTCTCTACCACCACTTGCCTCATTTTCTCATCGATGTTGAAGGCCACTATAACGTTGCAGCTTCTTCCTCTTGAGCTCCAAGAATGCCTATTTTCATTCATCTGCCACACTCATTCTGGATGAGGCACTCCCCACTCAGTATGATATGGCACAAGTAGCTATTTTATGAAAGAGGTCACATGCAATGCACACCAATCAACCCTACTCTCTATCAATCTGTTGTGGATATCATCGCAATGGTCTTTGTTCACTAAGATCTATGTCCCAGAAAACATAGAAAACCCACATAAAGAGATAGGCAAAAACTCTTCCAACCCATCCCTATTGACCTAATCTTAGTCACTATTTACGAGTATATCTGTTAGATCAGTGAATATCTATAGATGCAGGCTGATTGAAAAAAAAAAACATTTTTTGGTGAAGTCTATCATGTATGGTGAGGGATCCAAAGATCCCCATCAATAGGAAAATTTTACCATTGAGAATCCCAATGGAACAATATTTGGGGTACCAAAGTTACAAAAAATAAAGTTGTTGATGGGGTGTAAATAGGGCTCCCTCCTCGTTGTCCTAACTGATAATCTTTGATTTCCCATCAAAATAAAGCTACTTTTCCTTTCCACTTTTTATCTAGGGAAGTCCCTACTGAGTACCAGGTGTGAACACTGCTTTTAAAGATATTTTCAAAACCTGCCATTTTCAACTTCCCTTTTTTTTGCGCTTCAATTGATCCGACAACACATACAAAGGGCTCAGTTGATTTCGTCTAATCCTTTTGAATACTCTTGATATAATACTAAAGTGTTGAGCTCTCCATGCTCCCATCATCTTGGATTTTTACATACTCTATATGTGGGTATTGAATCAATACAAGACTCCAATCTATTTTAACTAAATTTCACTACACAATCTAAATGTGAATTTCACTGCACAATCTAAATGAAGAAACTTTTCTCCCTATTAGTTGCGGATAGAAGATATTTGTAGCTTTTAAATGAGTCTTTGATGAAATATTTTTGGTTGTGTTTATGTAATGGGGGTTGAAAATATGGCTCTATATTTTGGCTCGGATTTATTTCATTTCACTTCACTTAAATTAAATGTATACGGGTATTTAGTCTCCTTGTCTTTTGGCTTATATTTATTTTCATTGCCTGGTTGAGTTGTTAAGATTTCTCAAGCTTAAAGATTAGGGTAAATTTTATTTTATTTTATTTTATTTTTGAATCGTTCGATGTCATTAGAATGTTATTAACTTATTTGCCTTTATACCATTTTTTTCAGGTTAAAATATACTATTCTTATTATAGATATACAATATTTACTATCAAATTTGAAAAAAAATGAAGATAAAATGATATGTTTTCACTTCTATATTAGGTAAAAATAAAATATAATAGGAAAAAATATTTAATTACATTTTACTTATTATATTTAAATAATTTTTTATTCAAAACTAACTCAAATAGTATATAGATTTATAATTATATTTATTAGACTTTGTTATATTTGATCCCTTTTAGAGAAATAGTTTACACATAGTTTAAAAATATAGTATAGTGCATAGTTTATATTTGATTCATTTTAGTCAAGTCTATATTAGATAAAAATACAGTACATATAGGATAAAATATTAAATTACATTCTATTTTTTATATTTAAATAAATTTTTATTCAAATTTAACTCAAATTGTGTGCAAATTTATAATTATATTTATTAGATTTTGTTATATTTGATCTCTTCTACTAAATTCTACCCTAAATAGTTTAAAGTTTTTTTAAGTATATTCTATTTATTCTATTTGATTAGATACATTATGCAATTTTTGTCTCATGTAGTGTAACTTTTTGTTTTTTATATTATTTTTACTAAATTTCTATTATAAACACTTATAAACAAACTTATATGTAGTACTCATATTATATTATATTTCTTTTAGTATTTATATTTCTATTATATTATTTTCACTCAATTTCTATTATGTCATGCAAACTTTTTTTTACTCGATTTCTATTATAGACACTTGTCACTCCATTAGGAAAACACCCACCCATACGATTGAATCCAACAAGAACCCAAACTTATATCCATAAAATCAAAGCAACAAATATTTATTATTTACTTGTAAGACATTATCTTAGATTAGCATGCAAATAACATTTACGATCCACTGGAATCCCTTTCCAGTAGTTACAAAAAAATGAAACAATTGTTAAATCTTCCTATTGCACTAAGTATCGTAATAAAAAAAACACAAAATCAAACATGGACAATGATGCTAACCAACTACCCCGTGAACTCCTGTTGTGTAGAGGCCAATGCATCATGCTAACTACAAACCTATGGACTCAAGCAGGCCTTGTTAATGGTTCTCTTGGAGAGGTTTTAGATATTGTATACACAAAAAGCTCTAAACCACCGAACTTACCATTATATGTAGTAGTTAAATTTGATACTTACAATGGCCCACCTTGGACTATACATGCTCCAACAACTATTCCAATTTCACCTATATCTCTAGGTGCTTACAAACAATTACCACTGTGCATGGCATGGGCAATTACAATACATAAATCTCAAGGATTAACAATCGAAAGAGCAACAATTGATATAGGTAAAAAAGAAAGATAGGGATTGACTTTTACAACTATATATCTAGAGTTAAATCAATACACGGACTTAGGATCAAACCTCCATTTTCTTTTGATCGATACTCAAGAATGAAGAACAATCCATACACAATTATCAGGAACAAAGAAGAGCTTCGTCTATGTCTTCTCTCTTTATGATGAGTAAAGGTACACATACATAAACATACCACTCTCTCATTACATTGAATTAGTTTAATTTTCTCTTTACCATATTAATATAATACATATTATTGTTTTGATATTAACACCACATTTGCAAACACGTGCAAGTGGATGTTCCAGAATCATATACTCCTACAAAGGTTGCTTCAGTCTGAAGAAGTTTACCCAAAGTATGCTAAAAACCTCTAACTAAAGTACATACACTGTCATTTCCATTATCCAAGCCCACTTCAAAATCAATAGAATTTTTAGCCAATTCCCATGCCTATTGAAAAATTCGCCATCCTTTCAAATTGCTCCATGTTAAGAACACGAACCAAAGCATGTTGAAGACAACACCACATAGAACAAGATCACGAATCCTACCTCCAAAATACTACCATGATCCAATCAAAATTTCCCAATCCACACAAGATGGTGCAGATTATAATCATTTCCACATACCACCCACTCCTCCATCTACCCTCGAGATGCTTCCTCCTAAAATGTACGCGTAGATATTTTGTAAGAAATAAAGGGTCTCCTACTCTACACATCATTATCAATGATCAAGAGTCTTATACTATTAGATATCAACAATCTTGCACAACTTCTTGGTTTTATGGCAATCAAGTAATAGAGGTAGCTCTTAAACACCAGAGGGAACTTCATCTAGTGCAAACGCCAACACACGGAGAATGTAGAGTCCTTATGATAAAAAGCCTCTACCAATGCTACAACTATTCATATCTTAAATCTTCATCCACGCATCATCCCATCCACAAACCAAGCCCAGCCACATGAGAACATGCTATATCAAAAAAAGGAACAAATGATTGAGCTAAAGTAATCATTGAAGAAAAATGGACAAAAAAAAGGATACCCAAAAAAAACAAAATAAATTGATCCCTATCAATCTCCATTAGTCAAAGAAACTATGGGGAAAAAATAAATAAGGGAAGTTCATCCATCAAAAAGTCCACCAGTGCACAGGAAAGCTTCAAAAGCAACCTACAAGACATATAAAAAAAGATTGTCCTAAACAAAGCTCCAATCCCACCTACCATTGCTCATATCCCCAATTTTGCAAAAAAACATCCAATCTATCAACCTAACAATCTACATCTCATATCTCTCAAAGTACACCACCAAAAACTTTCACATCCATAATGTCCAAATATCGCATTAACCGTGTGTTGACAATGACTCTTTATCATAAGGACTCTACTACCTCCCTATCACGATATTTGCATCTAAATGAGGTTAACTACAATATTTGCAAAGAAAAAAAAATACACTTCAAGAAAAAAAAAAGTTCAGAAGAAAAATTGACCTTTATTTAAAACCATTACAATGACAAGAAAGGTGTCAAATGTATATTCAAGCATCTACGCGAGCCAAATCATCCATGAATCATATATGAAATCTAGGTTCGCCAATCGCCATACGTATTCCAAATCATCTTGATCTTGATCAACGTTTAGTGTACACTTAAAACTTGTTTATGGTAAAATTCTTGACATGGGTCATTATCATTCACCATATCCAAATGACCATCCACATTCCAAATTTTAATCCTTGCCATCCTCTGCATGCCTCACATTTCCTTTTATCCATTCATTTACCCATGCATCCACTCGTTCCATTCCATGCACTGCCACAAACTAGGGGAAAATACTAAAAGATCACTTAGAGATCGTCAACTCATATTAAAAAATATTTTTGTCTATTTAGAGGATTACGCCATCTTAGTTTACACATTATTTTCATAGAATATATATTACAACAATTTGTATTAAATTCTACAAAATTGTATATATTTGGGAGTATGGAAACGTGTCAAAGGTGTTCTCTATATGTCACTAAAATTTTCCTACATTATCCAAACAAAATGGAAAGAACACATTTTATGTTTACTTCTTTATTCTGTGATAGAGATGTTTATACACCCATTTTTTTTTCATAATGTCTATTTTGTTCTTTTACTAGTGTCTACCTCTATCTCCAAATATGTATTATATCCAGTTTGTACAAAAATACATACATTATTAAACAAATGATACAGTGCACATTGCTCCCCTTCTTACTACTCTGTATTTTCCTATCGGCGTAACCCTTGCACCCCCTCTGGTGCAAGTGCTAGTTATATTCAACAAGGATTAAGTAAAGGCAAGTTTTTTTATTATGGAAAATGCTTTTGATAAAAACTATGAACTAGAACAGCCAAACCCATACAAACAAACAAGAAAAACACCCTAAACCTAAAATGACATGAAACTCCAAGACTCATAACACTATGACAAGCCACAACACCCCACTCAAGGGGACCACAAAGCAACATGCTAGATGCCAACAAAAAGCAAGACCATCACCTATGGTGGTTAAAATCCAAAATTATTTAGAGAGTTTTGTTTTGATTTAGCTTTACAATGCTATTATGAATCAAACCCCATATGAATGGGATTAGAAAGGTTGCCTAAACACAAAGAGGAGGATAAAGCATTGTTCTTGCTAGAGGGCAAGGAGCCAAAAGGAGGAACATAAACAATAGCCTCAATTGAACGATTGCATCTTTTACAAATCAGAGTCATTCTTGTCCACAATAGGACAATCTCCATCACCCAACCCCAAACTGGGGTGAAAGGAACCAATAAATTTTTAGAATGTCTATGGTCATTGAGGAAAAACTACGTACAACAATAACATGTCCCATCTTGTGATAATTGTGGCACATCACAAGGTACCCCTCATAAAAGATCAGCTAAACCCATTCTCCAAGCTTTGAGAAAAGAGTGATTAAGGGAGTTGATTGACAACTACAATGTTGACATAAAATCTAACATAGAGGAAACACTTTCTAGATCTAGTCACCTCACCAACCATTATGAGATCACTCAAAGAGCAAGCTATGGTTGTCCACATTTCTTTGTCTCGATACTCCATTAATAAGCCAAGAAGTCTGACCCACATTAGAACTTTTTCAAAGC
>VDFB02378850.1:0-13597 GCA_007258455.2 Sequoia sempervirens
AGCTTTATTTTTGCGCTGAGTCAGGAGATTTCAAAATTGTAACGAAAGATTTTCATCAAAGCCATGTCTGCCCACTAACAGAAAATCATAACCTCTTAAAACTCAGAGAATATCTTGCCAAAGATTTGATGCCAACCAAAGATGTCTACATGCAACTATACTTAGAAAAATCCATGTCGGCCACTGTGTATGAATTCTTCGAAAATAATTTGCTGAGACAATAGTCGCCACGTGTTCTTTGTGATTCGCTAAGACCTTATGCGAGCTGCGTTTCTTTTTCCTTAATTGCTTTTGCCGTGACCCAGTGAAGTTGGGAAGACCTCTCGCAGACCACATTAAGTTTCACCGAAAGCCCTTTTTCCTCTTATGTGTCGCTGTGACATTTAGATAGTCCTACCAAAGGAAATTATAACTTGATCATTCCTTTTGTCCCTATGTGTCGCCATGACCTTCTGCCGTCGGGGACAAATCATATCGAAGATCTTAATGTTTCCTCGAGATCACATTTCTGTTAAATTTGTTTCAGTCACTGAGACACAAGAGTCTTTCTCTCTGAGACATGCCCAATATTCCCCTTCGCTAAGACAATATATAGTCGGGGAGACACTATATAGATTGCTCTATGTTATACCAAAAGTCATTCTTTCATCCGGTGTCGCTAAGACATTCTACTATCAAGGAGACATCTTGTGGATTTCACTTTGTTTCACCGAAAGACTTTATCCCTTATAAGTCGCTGTAACATAATGGTTCTCTCGTCGATGCATCCTTTTGTTTGTCGCTGACACATCAGAGTCGGGGAGAAGTCATACTGCCAACATTATGTTTCATCAAAGAGTTTCCTTAGTGTATTGTTCATTTGCTGAGACATAAGGAAATTTTTCGCCGAGATGCCCTTTAGATTCATTCACTATCGCTGTGATAATACGATATCGGAGAGACCTCTCATAGAATAGAATTTGTTTCACCGAAGGTCACTTGATACACATTGTCACCGTAACATATCATTTTTCTTGCCGACGAGTCCATCCATCCTATATTTGTCACTGTAACTTTGAACTATTGAGGAGACATCCTGTAGATCATTTCAGTCATAGCGAAATACCCTGAATTCACACATGTTTGCCGAGACTTCCAGAATGTCCTGCCGAAGGCAATTGTCCAACGGCGGTCGGTGTGACATTGAACATCTGTTATGACATCACGCCGAAAGAAAAAACTCTGGCTGAAGTGAATCCCATATGTGATGTCGGTGAGAAAAAACCACTTCGCTGAGACCTATTCCAAAAACCCTGACTCTTGCCGATACACATCCATCCAACCTCCGATCGATGTGACATACTTATTTCGCTGAGACCACATACTGATGGAATAACATATGCCGATAGAGATCACTTTCATCCGCCGAAACAAAAAGAATGTCATGTCGATAGATGCCTGGAGATGGATCCCAATTGCAGTGACATCAAATAAGTCTTTTTGATATGATCTTTCTTGTGTCCGTCGGCAAGACACAAAGCGCTCGATGAAACAGCATGCCAATAGGGATTACTTACGCCGATGAAGAACCTCATGAGTTAGTTGGTGAGACCCGACTCATTCAGTAAGACCTCTCAACGGTGAACACAACTCATACCAATAGATCTTTCCACTGTCGCTAAGACCATGTGAATGTCACGCCGAAAGCTGCCTGAAGGTAAAATCCAATTGTTATGACATCAGAAATGTCTTGCCGATAGGAAACACAGACATTTCAAAAATGGATCAGGGAGACCCTACCATTCCCATGCTGATATGTTCTTTTTCTATCACCAAAGAATACACAAAGCTCAAACTAATCAGTACCATAAGATATAAAAATTCTGATTGTAGAATGTCCACTGAATGCCAAGACATGTAAACCATATTGACAAAATTGTACCAAAATAAAGCATGAGAAACCAATCTGAAATAGTCAATAAGAAGAATCAACTGAAAGGGATTTTCTCATCAAGGACAAACCATATGATCACAACTGAGATCCAACAAACTCCCCCTTTGTCCTTGATGGCAAAACTCAAATGACTCTCCCCATTTTTACCTCAATGACAAAGAATAGAAGAGAAGAATGTGCAATGTCAGGAAACACAACTAAGAATCCAACCAAATACCATAAGAATAGGTTGCAAATAGAGCAATAGTGCAGCAGACATATTGAATAACTTCACATAACCAATGCAAGATAGAGCATCATACTGTAACAACACAACTTCACTCACTTCAAATGCACATAAATTATCAGAGAAATTGGCTGTAACAACTCGTGCTATAACTCCCACTTCGAAATTAGAAACTTAATAACATCATGCAGATAATCTATCTTCAAGGCAGCACACCAAAGCTCTTCCCTTTTGTTTCTATCAAAGAATGAATTCAAGTAGCTTTCATATATATAACTTGCACTCACTTTCACAGTCAGCACTCATTTTCAAAGTTCAAAAAAAAAAAGTCCCAGCCATACATGATGAGTTTAATACAACCAGTCACCTTCCTTCATCGAAACACAAACATCATAGCATATCCCATAAACATACACAATTCTCAAGACTGTTGTAGCAACCTACTTAGATCACTGTACCATACTTAGAATACCAAAACACTCAATTCTTTCATAACAACTTGCAAAATACATTGTAACTATCTTCATTTGGCACATAATCTTAACTTAGCTTCTTCATGCAAAACCAAATAATATCATCACAGAAATAACTCATAACATCAACCATGTTTTTCAATCACTTTTCTCCAAAGATCGACATCACTTCAAAAGGCTCTCTTATTTTAATATATTGAGGAACTCATCTATATGTCTCCACACCACTCAAAGATGTCATAAGGTCATACCATTATTTCCAAAACCCAAGCATGCAAAGAGTTCATTTAAAAACAAAGTGCACTGTCATTTCAAAAACTTCTAAAAACTGTCAACCATTAGACCAAGAAAAAAACATTCCTTAACATCTTATACCACCAATAGAAAATGCAAGATTCATACCTCATTCTTGACTCCATAGAGGTAAAATATATTACCATAATAGACTCCCCCTGAGTCTTTGCTTCTACTCAAGACCTGGAAGTCAACTCTTGTGCAAGGAGTGCACAAGGAGTTTTCTCAGAGGCATCTTTATTGCTCTTCTTGTCATCTTGATTTCTCTTTCTTCTCCACTCCAATGAAGACTTTTTCACATGTTTGATTAAAGTACCTGTCTTTCTATTGAATCTACATTGTTGTACATTATGTCCAATGTTATTACATCTGAAGCAAATGACTTTGTGATTGTTCTGAGAAATAGAAGACTTCCTACAGACTTTTCCAGCATTGTTCCCTACATTATTCTCACTTGTATTTATTCTACAGTCTCTTATCAAGTGACCAAAATTGTTACAGTTGTAGCACACCACATCCTCATTTCTAGCGACATTAGATTGATTCTTATTTGACCATCTTATGCAATCAATTGCCTTATGACCATAGTAATTACAAACATAACAATATCCTTGGAAAGAATGATTATACCTGAATGAATGATCATGCCAAGGATGTGAAGATCTGAAGACATTTTTCCTTTCTCTATGAATACCTTTAGATTGTCTTCTAGTGTCAATGTTTTCCTTTGATGCAACAATACTGTAACCAAGATCAACCTTCATTCTTGGTGTTTGCTTGGCTGTAAACTTCTTTCCATCTGAAGTAGTAAACACTATTTCATGTTTAGTTTTGTCTGCAGAGCTTTGTCCAACCTCATATCCCACTCCTGTAGGATCTTTAGAATGCTTTTGTGTGCTCAACATCTCATTCAATATATTAGTACTATGATCAAATTTCTGAATTTTACCAGATTGAGCATTGGTACTTTCAAGCTCTTTGCTTAAAGCAACTACTTCTTCAAGTTTTAGACAAACAATCTTTTTAATCTCCAAATCAGAACTCACAACATCTGCAATCCTCTTATATTCTTCAATTTCAATTTTCTGACTTATAATCATATCGTCCTTAAGAGTTACTTCTTTTAACAAGGAATCATTATCTCAATATTTCTTTAAAGACTCAATCTCATTTTCTAGTTTATTACAAAATTCATCCTTTTCTTTTAACTTGACTTCCAAACTCTCTTCTTGCTGAACATGTCTTGTTAAAAGATAGTTTTCTTTTCTAAGCTGCCTTATAGTATCTAAGGCACATAGGATTTCACCTTCCAAATCAACCTCACTTTCTGGTTCATCATATTCCTGTTTAGAGTTAACTTCACCCAAAGATTGATCTACTTTTACACAAGTTTCTTGATCATTTAAATATTCATTAATGATCTCCTTGGACTTCTTTTCAAAACTATGAAGGTTTACACCTTCACTCTCAGATGTTTCACAACTTATTTCAGTATCCAAATATATCTCCTCTTGTAACTCACTATTCTGATTCATTTCAGTCAACTTATCCCAAACTTCCTTACCATTGCTGTAATAAATGACTTTTGTAATGAGTTTATTTGGCAAGTTATTAAAAATAGCATTTATAGCTCTAGTATTGGATTCAAGTGCTTTCTTCTCCTCGAGAGAGGAAGGAGATGTTGCAAATGTAGTACAACCCTTTTCAACTGCAGCCCACACTTTAGATCCTAAAGAAAGTAAGTATGTTTCCATCCTATTTTTCCCTATAACAAAGTTTGTTCCTTCGAACTGAGGAGTTCCAGATCTAGGATACTCTACCATTTCAGAGCTACTGTTTATGAACTCTTGTTATTCCTTATACAAGATTCAGGTTGAACATGATGAATAGCATTTTGCTGAGAACATCTTTTTCCCTTATTCTTTCTATTCTTTCCCATATTAACCAAAGTACTCCAAGAAACCAAGAACAATCCTAGGTGGTTTAGACCTATGAGAGGACCCTACGCTCTGATACCAATTGTTGGAGTTATGGGTAGACACTGAGAGGGGGGGTGAATCAGTGTCAAAAACTTTTTCAACTTCGACCAAGATGTTCAATTCTGATTTCCTTTTCTTTCAACAATAGAGTAGAGTAATCACTTTTGAAACCACAAAGATATGACAACATTAACTCAGTCTATTTGACAACTTATGAAAATATGATTTGAGTGAGATATCTTGCATTTGCCAAAACATAGCTCAGATTTGATCTCAATATTACTCTAATTAATGCATTCATGAGTTGAATGTAATCATTCATGAACAAAATTGAGAACAGTAATAAACCCAACAGTGAACTGAAACAACAACACAGAAAAGCAGTGAGCACACAACAGAACAAAGAGACAAAAGATTTGCCAAGTGGAAAACCCTCCCGGGGTAGAAAAACCACTCCTAAACTACCTTACTGGATTAATCTTCAAAAACCACTTTTAACAATGCCTAATAGGCTAATTTCTGAGCACCAACTCAAGGAGCACCAACCCCTCATTTAGAGACACCAATCTCAAGGAGCACCAACCCCTCACTCAAATTTTAGAATTACAATAATAATATATCAGAGGATCTCTCTATTTTCAGTTAGGTTCATAACACTCTGCTTCTAATACTCTAGGAATCCAACTCTTGTATTGTAGAGTTTTTCAATACATCTCTTGATACGGACAAAATAACTATCTCTTAGAATTATAGGCTAGCAACAACTTCACTATTTTCAACATTGGTTTTTATATACATTTCAAGTATCGCTGTTTTGGAGAAATCTTCAAAAAGTGTTTTTCACAAGATTCTGAAACTCATTTGCTAATTTTAGCTGAATAATGATAGTCTGTAGATGATGGTGAAAATCAAGAGTAATGCATATCCAAAAAGCTTTATTTCTAAGCTGAGTCAGGAGATTTCAAAATTGTAACTGAAAGATTTTCATCAAAGCCATGTCTGCCCAATAACAAAAAATCATAACCTCTAAAAACTCAGAGAATATCTTGCTAGAGATTTGATGCCAACCAAAGATGTCTGCATGCAACTATACTTAGAAAAATCCATGGCGACCACTGTGTATGATTCTTTGAAAATCATTTGCTGAGACAACAATCGCCACGTGTTCTTTGTGATTCGCTAAGACCTTATGTGAGCTGCATTTCTTTTTCCTTAATTGCTTTCGTCGTGACCCAGTGAAGTCAGGAAGACCTTTCGCAGACCACATTAAGTTTCATCGAAAGCCCTTTTTCCTCTTATGTGTCGCTGTGACATTCAAATAGTCCTACCGAAGGAAATTATAACTTGATCGTTCCTTTTGTCCCTATGCGTCGCAATGACCTTCTGCCATCGGGGACAAATCATATCAAAGATCTTAATGTTTCCCCGAGATCACATTTCTATTAAATTTTTTTCAGTCACTGACACACAAGAGTCTTTCTCTCTGAGACATGCCCAATATTCCCCTTCGCTAAGACAATATATAGTTGGGGAGACACTATATAGATTGCTCTATGTTATACGGAAATTCATTCTTTCATCTGGTGTCACTGAGACATTCTACTGTCGAGGAGACATCTTGTGGATTTCTCTTTGTTTTACCAAAATACTTTATCCCTTATAAGTCACTGTAACATAATGGTTCTCTCACCGATGCATCCTTCTGTTTGTCGTTGTGACACATAAGATTCAGGGAGAAGTCATACTTCCAACATATACAGCCAACATTATGTTTCATCGAAGGGTTTCCTTAGTGTATTGTTCGTTCGCTGAGACATAAGGAAACTTTTCGCCGAGATGCCCTTTAGATTCATTCACTATCGTTGTGATCATACGATATCGAAGAGACCTCTCATAGAATAGAATTTGTTTCACCAAAGGTCACTTGATACACATTGTCACTGTAACATATGGTTTTTCTTGTCAACGAGTCCATCCATCCTATATTTGTCGCTGTAACTTCAAACTATTGGGGAGACATATTGTAGATCATTTCAGTCATACCGAAACACCCTGAATTCACACCTGTTCGCTGAGACTTCCAGAATGTCCTGCCAAAGGAAATTTTCCAATGGCAGTCGGTGTGACATTGAACATCCGTTATGACATCACGTCGAAAGCAAAAAGTCTGGCCGAAGTGAGTCCCATATGTGATGTCTGCGAAACAAAACCACTTCGCTAAGACCTATTCTGAAAACCCTGACTCTTGCCGATACGCATCTGTATACACATAAAAATGGTCATGTCTATAATCCTGGCAATTAATTAAATATTTATTATTTAATTAATTTTTCTAAAAGTCCTCTACATATGATTAAATTTATTTAATTTAATTATATTGTTCATTCATCTTATTCTTCTTCCATAATTAAATAAATTTATTTTATTTAACCATTTTCACATGTCCACTTAATTATTTAAATAAATACATTCTATTTATTTAAATTAATTATCACTGTTTGAATTTAAATTAAATCTTTTGATTTAATTAAGTTTAAATATTTTCTCTTTCTTCTATTTTTAATTCGTCTTCTAATTAATTAAATGTTTCATTTAATTAATTTCATAAAAGTGATTTAATTAAATAGATCTTATTTAATTAAAAATATCTTATCATTTCTTTCTAAATCCAAAATTAGGTATTTTAACCTAATTGTGCAATCTTCTCGTATCATAATTAAATATTTTATTTAATTATGAGATATTCTGCTTTTTTCAATAAAACATGATTAAAGCTCTTTTCTTATCACCAACTTTCTTCTGCTTTTAAAAGCTTAATTAAATATTTTATTTAATTAAGAAAAGCTGAATGTCCTCCACAAATAAATAATTGATTTTTTTAATTCATTATTTATCAGCTTTAAATCTTTCTTTTATTCTTTCAAAGAAAGATGATCTCTTATCTTCTATTCTTTTTCCTCTTTCATAATAAAATAGAAAAATCTGTTTCTAGGGTTCTTCTATCTTCTCCTTCAATTTCATCTATCTTCAGCCGTTTGATCTGCCAGGAATTATCACAACCGTTAATCATATCAGCCAATCAGAAGTTTTTGAAAAATTTGTAAATACAACCTCTCACAATTCATTTAGGAGGTTGATTCTTAGGTATCCTCACTCTGTCAAAATCATTCTAGAATCTTCCATCTTTCATTCACATTGTTATGCTGCAGAATTTGAGCAACCAACATTCCTCCATTATCAACCTTCAAAATCTTGCATTCTTAGTATAGTATGCATTTATTTTTATATCTCGTTCTTCAGTAGCCTACTTCGTTGAGCTTGGCATTCCAGATTTGAGAGCAACTTGAGCAAAGACGAAACGCTGGAGATAGAGGACAATAAGATGACTTCGAAGAAACTGCCATTAACAGTTTGCTTATTTCTGTTCTTCTTTTGGTTTCTTTGATTTAGCAAACTGTTAATGGCAGTTTCTTTGAAGTCATCTTATTGTCCTCTATCTCCAGCGTTTCGTCTTTGCTCAAGTTGCTCTCAAATCTGGAATGCCAAGCTCAACGAAGTAGGCTACTGAAGAACGAGATATAAAAATAAATGCATACTATACTAAGAATGCAAGATTTTGAAGGTTGATAATGGAGGAATGTTGGTTGCTCAAATTCTGCAGCATAACAATGTGAATGAAAGATGGAAGATTCTAGAATGATTTTGACAGAGTGAGGATACCTAAGAATCAACCTCCTAAATGAATTGTGAGAGGTTGTATTTACAAATTTTTCAAAAACTTCTGATTGGCTGATATGATTAACGGTTGTGATAATTCACAGCAGATCAAAATTTGAAGATAGATAGAAATTGAAGGAGAAGATAGAAAGAACCTAAAGCAGATTTTCTATTTTATTATGAAAAGAGGGAAAAAGAATAGAAGATAAGAGATCATCTCTTTGAAAAGAATAAAAAAAGAAAAGATTTAAAAGGCTGATAAATAATGAATTAAAAAATCAATTATTTATTTGTAGGAGGACATTCAGCACTGTAATTAGTAAAGTATTTAATTAAGCTTTTAAGCGAAGAAAGTTGGTGATAAGAAAAGAGCTTTAATCATGTTTTATTGAAAAAAGCAGAATATCCCATAATTAAATAAAATATTTAATTATGATATGAAAAGATTTCACAATTAGGTTAAAATACCTAATTTTGGATTTAGAAAGAAATGATAAGATATTTTTAATTAAATAAAGATCTATTTAATTAAATCACTTTTATGAAATTAATTAAATGGAACATTTAATTAATTAGAAGAAGAAAATTAAATAGAAGAAAAGGAGATATTTAAATTTAATTAAATCAAAAGATTTAACTTTAAATTCAAACAATGATAATTAATTTAAATAAATAGAATGTATTTATTTAAATAATTAAGTGGACATGTGAAAATGGTTAAATAAAATAAATTTATTTAATTATGGAAGAAGAATAAGATGAATGAACAATATAATTAAATTAAATAGAATTTAATCATATCTCAGAAGGGACTTTTAAGAAAATTAATTAAATAATAAATATTTAGTTAATTGCGGGGATTATAGACATGACCATTTTTATGCGTGCCTCTTTGAAGTGATGTGTGAAGCGCATTACTTCAAAAGAAAATAAAATAAAGTGCCCTTATTATGTTTTCAATTTTTGATGTCGATGATGCCTCGAGAGGATAGGTGGGTTGAACAAACATAGGTATTCTCTCGAAATGAAATGAAATGATAAAGGAGGGATAAGTTGAATGATGCAAGAGAGAATGTGGATGAAGGAGATGAAAGGATACGTTATGCTGCAATGAAAGTGAGCAACCATGATGTTTGATATAGCACTAGACGTTATGCACCAAGGTATAAGGACCAAGGTGATGATGTGTCTCATGCCCCAACGTAATACAACCTTGTCTAGATGTATGAGGAAAGAGGCTTAGAGCATTAAAGACCTAATGCACAAAAGGTATTATGTGACCTTAGATGCAAAGGATAATGCAAAAAGATATTCCAACACACACAAGATATGAATATTAGCTGGAATGATATGGATTTGATACAAATGCAAGATAAAATGATAACACACACAAGCAAGCAAGCAAGCATGCACAAATGATACAAAAACAAACAAGGAATTGCCCCCGTCAAGCTGTAAACCATTGATTGATTGATTGATGTTGAATTGGATAACTTTGCTTCTCGCGATTGAAAAACAAAGAGTAGATGTGGATAGTGTTGTCATTGTTGGGAAGCGATATATCCCTAGAGCAACACAAGGATGATGATAATTGATTGGTTGATTTGGTTTACGACAAGATTAGGATCAAGACCAAAGGATGTGATTGGATAATTTGACAAGATTGATCAACTTGATTGGTATGGATTAAGGATTGACTTGCATTTGGATATTTGCTTGGAATGTTTGAAGATGATTTGATTGATTTGAAGAAACTGTTTGTAAGGAGATGATGATTGATTGGATGATAGGATGTGATGAATTGAATAGAAGAATTGATGTGATTGGAATGATTTAGGTTGAAGTGATTTGATTAGATGATTGATTGATTGAATTGAGGAATTGATATGATTGGAATGATTTTGATTGATTGGATTGAGGAATTGATTTGATTGGAATGAGTAAAGATGATTGAGTTGATTTCAAGAAGTGGTTTGGAATGATATGATGATTTGATTGGATGACAAGTTGTGATGAATCAAATAGAAGAATTGATCGGAAGAAGCGATGTGGTTGAAGTGATTTGATTAGATAATCGATTGATTGAATTGAAGAATTGATTTGATTGGAATGATTGAATGATTGGATAGGTTGCAATGGTTTTGATGAAGATGAGTGATTTGGTGGAATGGTTGAATGATTGGATAGAAGAATTGATGTGATTGACATGATTTTATTGCTTGGATGTTTTGTTGGATATTTGATTTTTATTTTTATTTTTTTGTATTTTTTTCAGGACTTTTTCTGATTTTTTTGTATTTCTGAAATGTTTTGATTTTTTTGGAGTTTTGAAATGTTTTGATTTTTTGGAGTTTTGGGAATTATTTTGGTTTTGGATTTTGGAGATAAACAATTTTTTGGAGTTTTGAGAATATTTGGAAGTGTCAAAGGATGAAAATTTGAGTAGCCTTTGTGCTAGATGCCAATGACAAGGGGAAAACCAAGGCTAGGTGCAAGGAGATAAAGGGGATTGACGGATGAAAGGGTGGGTGATGGGATAAGGGATAAAAGGCTCATGATATATGGATGGATGGAAAGGATAAGTCATAGTGAATGAAATGGATGTATGCATCATAAGAGAGAAAGGATGTGATTTCCAAAGACTATGTTGCATAGGAATAAGATGCCCCATTCTAGGTACAATACTTAGGATTTTCATGACAAAGCTTATGGCAATAGGATAATGATAGGCTTGTTTGGAAGGATGAGGTATATCAAAAGATATCCAAAACATGTTTCAACATTTTGCCCCTATATCTTCATCAAGATCAAAAGAAGAAGGGTGGATGAATGAACTCAATATAAGAGGTATGTATGATGGCTAAAGATGGCAGGTAAGATGGAAATGATATGACATAAAAATGAGAGGTTGGATAGATAAGACATTGTGCCCCCAAGTGTAAGTGACATAGAAGATCAACCTACACATGATGCCTATTTGCTAGGTTTTCATCATGGTACTTATCCAAGGTGCCTGTTTACCAGGTTTTCACCATTAGACGAAGGGATTTCTCTTTATTTTTTTATTTTTTATTTTTTTATTTTTATTTTTTTGAATTTTCTGGATAGAAGGGGAATATGGATGGGAGGGACTCAAGTGTCTAGACCCATGAAAGGTGGCAGTCCCACTAGATATGGATGTCATTGCATGGACCATGTCAAGTGCTCATAGATGTTGGTAAGGGATGGATTAGGTAGATGGCGGATTATGAAAGGCTTATGCCAGAATGGATGGGGAATAGTGGATGATGATGTGGATTGAAGAGGACTTGTGCAAAAGGATGGATGCGAGGTTTATGCAAAAGCATGGACCATAGGAAGATGGTGGGGGAGATATGTGGGATAGTAGTTGAAAGATGGGGAGATGGAGGTATGTGGGATTGTTGTGAAATGGAAGGGAACCATGACCAATGGTTGAAAACACTATGATAAACATTGAATATTTTGATGTGGATGGGGTGTAGGAAGCAATGGAGATGTTTGCTTAGGAGGTGGTGGATGAAGTGATTTAGGTACCCACATAGACTTAGTATTTTTATGATTTTTATTTTGCTTGTGGGTTTTAGGAATTTGAGACTCTTGAATAGAGTGGGAATGTGGGGTGGAAGTGGATGGTTGGGATTTTTGTGATGTGGATGCCTCATTTGACTTACTTTCCTTTTTCTTAGGTACCCAAACCATTTTAGTTTTGGTCTTTCCTTTTGGAGGTATGGGCTTATATAGCTTTTTGGATGTATTTTGATTTGAATTTTTGTATTGATGTCCTAAGGCATGAGAACCCTTAGGATTTTTGACTTTATAGGTAGAGGCATTGAAATTCTTGCTTTTGAATCCCATGGATATGGTGGAATGGGTGGAAGCTTCATGTTTATACAATGTGTGCATTTGTTGGTCATGATTAGGAATGTTAGGGTATTTATGGATGGAGGGATAAGGGGATTGGATAATGGGGATATTAGGTGTTGGGAGAAGTGGAGGTAGATTAGATGGAGGTATATTAGGAGTTGGAAGCAATGGTGGAAGATTTGATGGAGGGATATTAGGAGTTGGAAGCAATGGTGGCAATGTTGATGGTGGAAGGTGTATGGTCACATGCTTTTGACATTTGTAGGATGATGGAGGGGGAATGGCAACATATGTTTTAGTGATACGATAGGCTTTATGATGGAAAGTGGACTTAGGATGCATGGAAGAAGTACCAACGTCTTTAGGTTGTTGTCCTTGGGGTGTAGGTCCAAGGTCATAAGAGCGTGGAGGGACTTTGACATGGATGGGCTCCAAAACATCTTGTTCATGGAGGTCTAGAACTTTACCTTGGTGGTTCATGTTTTGGAGTGTGCAATGGACAATGAGACTAGGTGTAGGTGGAACACTAGACACGAGTTCCTTATTGGATGGAGAAGATGAAGCAAGGGAAGATAATGGTTTTTGTTGTTCTAAGGAGGAACATTCATGAATGAGAGTGGAAAGACCAATAGGATAGGATGGAGGAATTGCAATGGGGTCGATAGTGGGTGATGGAGGATCATTAGGATCTTGATTAGAATTGTGTTCACTTAGATCCAAGGTGTTTGTTTGATCTTCTATGTTGGCTTGGGAGGCATGTGTCTCATCAAGGGAAGTGGATGTTGATAGATCATGGATAGGACTAGGTGGAGGTGAATTTGGAATATCTTTCTCATGGATGTGTATAGGATCAAGTTGCTCATGCATAGGCTCTTCATCATTATAGATATCATCTTGATCATAAAAATGATATAGATTATGGATAGGTTGGATGAAAATGATTTGATCTTGATTAGGAATAGGGCAGGATGTTTCCACATGCTTGAGAGTAGACTCTTGATATAACTCTTGGGTTTCTTGAATGGAAGTGGATGGGGATTTCTCATGGAGAGACTTGGCATGTTCTTGATGGTCAACAACATAGGAGCAT
>VDFB02378851.1:0-162368 GCA_007258455.2 Sequoia sempervirens
TTGATATCTTACTCATCCTGAGAGAACTTATCACCAAAGACAAATCGCCTTCCACTTCGATAATTTTGAGTCTAAGTTCCTAGCATAACTGAAGCCCTTGCATCACTAGCTTTAGCTCTACTAATTTATTTGTCCCATCTAGAAGAGGGATTGAAATTTCACCCACTATAGCCCCTTCCCAATTATGGATTATGCAACATGCACTTGACCTTCCTGGGTTCCCTCTTGAAGCCCCATGAAAATTCACTTTGGTCCATGACTGAGAAGGAGGCCTCCAAACCGCCTTGGCATGAAGTTCTTATTTTCCTGCTACCCCCTAACTTGTAAATTTTGGGATCTTGAGACAAAACCACCCAAGTCTCAGTTTCACATCCCATTATGTGAATTCCACTTTCTGTGGATTTACTCTTGAAACTCTACTATTCACAACCTCAGCTATGGCTACCTCCACCTTGTTTTGAAAGAATGATGTATTCATTTCCTTTCCATGGAATATTCTCCTATTTCTCTCTTTCCAAATCTCCCATATCATAATTGATGGGCTAATTATCCATATGCATGAATACATCACTTTCCTTTTAATAAGGGTCATGATTTGAAAAAGGGAATAATGTCATTCGAGAGGGCACCTACCAACCCAATTTCACACATAGAAACTCCAAAAACTTTGAGAAAAGGACATCTAAGAAAAAAGGGATTTCTCACTTGATTTGCGCATTACACACCATGACAGGTCGTGATAGCCCATTCTACTAAACCTTTCCACTCTCAAAATATTTCCTTGGATTGCGGTCCATGAAAAGGCACAAGCTTTTTGAAGGAATTTGTTGTCCCAAGATAGTTTCCATGGGAGTGAGGTCCTTTCATCCTACTTCCCTAGCACCAAGAAAACATCCTTAGTATTATACTACCCTAAACTAGCAGCAGTCCAAACTAGCTTGTCCTTTCCCTTTTGGATGATTATGGTTATATCCTTAAGAATCGATTGCAACTGTGAGGTTTTAGTGGTCGAAAGATTGAGCCTGCTGAATTCCTTCCATTGCCATCTACAGATCCTATCAACACTGATGATTTCCAAGTAATCTCTCGCATTTATCCCCTAAAGCTACATGAGTAGACCTTTTGTATGTTGCATGTATGCCAAACTATAAATTATGGGTTACCCTCCCCACGATTCCTCCCAAAGTAGAGAAATGTTGTCATCATGAATATTGCAAGATAATAATTTTTTTTATTAGCAACATATACTCCGTCATGAAATTCCAAATTCTTGAATGTTTAGGAAGTGTGGTGGCAGTGAAGATGTTTCTCTCAATGTCGTTCCCTAAATATTTATTCTGAAGAATTTGAGCCCATTTCAACTTGATCTCTGTGTACATCTTCCAAACCAATTTGGCCCTCAAGGCCTTGTTTTTCCTCAAAAGATCCCTTAATCCTGTTTTCCTAGCCTCCTTCACTTTACAGATCCAATCCCATGTAATTAGGACAAAATTTTTCTTGTTTGCATTTCCTTTCCAAAATAAATTCCTCATATTTTGATTTAAAGTTTGATATGTCCCCTTGGGCAAAGCAAGACATTACAATAAGTAAATTGGAATTGCAGAAATAACAACCCATGATAGCCACCACCCCTTCCATGATGACATCTAGTTGATTACCTTGTTTACCAAGGGGTCCCATAACTTGCAGCTACCCAATCCTTTTGCTAAAGGAAAGCCAAGGTATGTGCATGGTAATTGGCCTTTCCTCGATCTCAATACTCTAAGGATCTCTTGCTCCTTGCATGGGGGAGTATGAAAAAAGTAGACTTTTGATTTCACTTCACTTACCTCTTGGACATAAGCCTTTGAATAAAGATCCAAAATTTCCTTTAGCTTGCGATCTTTGTAGCATTTTGTTGCCCCAAAAAGAATGGTGTTGTCTACAAACTATTGATGGGTTATAATAGGCACATTGCTCGTTATTTGAATTCCCTCTAGCCTCCCAATGCTTTCTGCTACACTAATTTTCCTTCTTAGAGCCTCAGCCATGATGATAAACAAAAAGGGTGAGAGGGTATCTCCTTATCTAGTTCCTCTGGATGCCTCTAAGAAACCTTTTGGTGTGTCATTCACAATAATTGAAAATCTAGAAATAGCTATACAATTAAAAACCCAATTTGCCCAATTTTTATCAAACCCAAAGGCTAGCAACACCTTGCACAAGAACCTCCAATCCACCCAATCATATGCTTTGTTGATATCCAATTTTAGTAGCATACTCTATTTTTTGGTTCTTTGAATAGAATGAATGGCTTCCTGTGTAATGATGACCCCCTCCAAAATTGAATTTCTGGGTACGAACCCTGACTACTCCTTGGAAATTAACTTTATAAAAAAAAATTGGTTTGTTTGTTGTTGCTTTTGTCATAATCTTATACAAGGTGTTTCAGAGAGCTATGGGTCTGAAACCATCTAATGAAGATGGCTTCTCATTTTTTGGGATCTAAGCAATGAAGGTGTTATTCATCTCCCTTAAAACCACTCTTGAGCTCCTTGAGTCTTCTATGGCAGTAAACACTTCACTACCCACGTTGTTCCAACATTTTTGAAAAAAGCAAGATGGAAACCCATATGATCTAGGTGCTTTATTTGGGTGAAGCTAGAAGGCTGCAACCTTGATTTCTTCTATCATAAATTCACTCATCAGCATCTTGTTCTGCTCTTCATCCACTAGGCTTGGCATAACCTCCAAGAGTTGATTTTTTGCTACAAGACTTGATCCTCCTCTGTTATTTAAAAAATATTTGAAATAAGTGTCTGCTTCCCTGGAAATTACCTTAGGGGCTCAACAATTGATCCATTAGCTCCCTGTATGCTTATGATTTTGTTGACTTATCTTCGGGCCTTAGTGTTATGAAAATATTTGGTGTTATTGTCCCTTTCTGACATCCAAATCTCCCTAGATTTGTGTCGCTAATACACTTTCGATTTCACTTACACTTCCTCATATTCTCTGAGAAACTCCTTTTAACTCTTATTCCAGCCTGCATTTGGATTCAAATATGTTTTTGAAGTGGGTCTTGTTCCATTCCTTTAATTGTTGCTTGAGAAGTTTCAACTTTGACACCACCCCAAAAATCTTGGTACCCTCAATTTTCCACCCATTCCACCATATGTCAATCAGCCTTGGAAGATTTTTATCCTTGAACCACATGTTTTCAAATTTAAAGGGACACCTCACAGGTCTCTTTTCGCCCATTATTTCCAATTTAATGGGATAGTGATTTGTCCCTGATTGAGGTAAAATACTGCATTCAAGAGTAAATAGAAAAGCTCCCAACTCTCATTTAAACAAAAATCTATCCAATTTTTTTGCAATATGACTAAATCCCAACTTCCTATTCATCCACGTGTATTTTCCATATACCATCTAAATTTCAAACAAATCATTCCCCCTTACAAAATTCTCAAAATCCACTTGGGATTGGTACTTGCTTTGCATAGCCCCCATCTTATCCTCATTGTGCGGGATCTCATTGAAATCAGCCTCTAAAATGTAACACTCAGGGGATACCCTATTATAGAAGACATTAAGCTCTACCCATAATTCGCTCTTTTTGATGTAACTTGAGGGGCCATATATATTGATTAATGTGAAGACCAAATTTGATGATAGACTTCTCACCTTGTAGGCTAAGAAATCACAATCTTTTCTAGATAGGTTGCCTAGGTCCTCCAAATCATAAGTAGACCCCTAGAGGTTCTTGCAACTTCCACTTGCTCAATGTTCCACACTTTGCACTTCTTCTTAAACATTTCCACTTCTATATTGCTTAACTTTGACTCCTGGATCATGAGGACATCATCCCTTTATGTCTCCATGAGGCGCATTAGAAGAAACTTTTTGTTAGTGGAATTTAAGCCCCTAACATTCCATGATATGAGCCTCATTGCTCCCCAGGAAGGGTACTACCCTTCCCTAATCTTAGCATCATGGTGAGCTTTTGTTGACCTTTTGCATCACCATCTATAGCTCTCTTTTCTATGTTTGACAACCTACCTTTCCTCCTTCCTTCCCCACAGTCAAGTACGACTTCCTATCCTTGTTCCTTGACTTTAATCCCAATTTCCCCTGAGTCACCAAGGTGGCTAAGGGATTTGCATTAACTTCCAATAGAGCTGCCTTTTCTTCAAAATCTTGTACCTTTCCTTCTTCTAGATGGTCACTATCCTTTAGAGCTTGACACTCCAAGCTATTTCTATCATCATCTCCCATATCTGAATTTGTTGCCTCTTCCTCTGTGAGAGCTACATAGCCCATCAATTCACATCCAACTTCCATAATTTCCTCCAACCCCACGACTTCCTCTCTAGTCCCCTCTTCCTCTTGAGCGTTTAGGGAACATCTTGAAACCCCTTCTAAATTCTCTAGTGTGGCCAATTCCTCTTCCTATGCAATCTCATACCCACTAATCTCTTGTTGGAAAACCTGTTGTGTCTCTTGACCGACTTTCCCTATCCATTATAACTACCATGCTATTCACAGTTTCGCTTCTTGAGTTAGTAGAGAAACCCCATTGGGTTCCATTGTCCTATTCATAGTATTAAACTTTGGAAAAGTAGGGACCTTGCTAGTTATGAAATTCCATTCTATTTATTGGTACCACTTGCCCTCCTTCACAATAATTTCCAGCTCTTCCAAGTGCGAACTACCCTAGCTAATTTCCACATAGATTCTCACTTGGGTATTCATTTCTCCATGAAGTATGGTTTTATCCACCCCAATATAAGTGACCAATTGATTCCCTATCAGGATTAAGACCTCATCATCCCAGTACTCTGAGGGAAGGTTGTGCAGATTACCTATGCTTTCATTCTATCCAATTCATGTTTGTGGGGCTGGAATTTTGGTTCCCACTCTTTGATGTAAGACCCTATTCCATCCATTTGTAGGAGTTTTTCAAACATGATGCTATGCTTCAATTGTGGTGATGGGCATAAAACCAGAAGAAAATTATAGGAGAAAAATTTGATACAAACCTCTTTGCCCCATTGGTCTCTCCACCAATCTACCATTTTCTTTGTAGGACATCCACCCCCTCCCCACTTCGTGAAGAAAGAATGCTCCTTCAGCATATCCTTAGAGTTTTGCAAGGATTTATTAGGGATGAAATCACCTTGCCATTTCTTCTAGGCTCATCAATTACAATCCCTTTTCCAAAAACAACATGATCTCTCCTCACTTTAGATTTCTCCTACACACCTTCTTGACTCAGCTTCACATGATCTTTGTTCCCTTGAATCTGACCTCTATTCAAGCTATTTGCATTCACTTCAATAGCAAAGTGGGAATTTTGCATGACTAGGTCGCCGTCCCCTGTGTGCTTTCTAGAGCTCCGTTTTGGAGGCTTCCTCTTCCAATGATTAGGTTGAGCTACTAAGATCTTGCCATTGTTTTTCCTCAACCACCCATATCGCCCACCCTTAGCAAGCTCCTTGAGTGGAGACCTAGAGAAATTTATTGGTTTCCTAGGGGGCCTATGATTGTACCAATACTAGGGTGAAAAATGTGCTTTCCTACAATCTGCATTGGGATATCTTCCCATAATTTTCAATCCCCAAGCGCAACCCCTATTGTTTGAGTGAACCCAGGGCCTTCTAGAGGCCTCCACCCATGGTGTAGGTTGAGACACCTGCTAGTTCTAGCATGTAGGAGCCTTTCTTCCCATCGAGATGACATTGGCTCCAGTGGCAAGGCAATAATCCAACTAGCTTTGATTATGTCATCCTATTAGAGTTGTGCTCACTCCAACACTATCCGCCTCCAGACGCTTCTTCTCGATGACGTCGTCCCTCTACCAAAGTTGGTCCATCAGCCATTCCTGCTCTACAATTGTTTCCCACGATCTTGTGTCGCCCATCATCTTCTGGCTCCTCTGTTTTCTATTTTTTTCTTGACGTTAACTTAATGTCACTTTTTCCTGAGAATGGAACATAGTTGTTGATTGCCTAACTAGTGGGATTTTAATGATAGAAATTGGAATGTTACTAATTAGGAGTCTTTGCCTCAAAATAAAGCTAGTAAATTTCTTCAAGTTCTCCATGATAATCATACTTAATTCTCCTTGCTTGTTGTTCTTAGGGGATATGAGTTTTTTTGGGATTATAAACTCTTCTATTTTGGGGGGTTGGTGGAATAGTGGAAAATTCTCTTAAGATTTTTCTTTGTTGGTTGTATTAATGGATATTTCTATTTGAAAATATTTATGTTGTAATCTATTTTAATTTTTCATTTAATATAATTTTCTCTTTTTGTCAAAAAATGGAGATATTTTAATAGAAATTATGTACTAGAAGGGGGTATTAAAAAATTAAAATATAAGGTTAAAAATGAAATTAAGAGTATCATTTAAGATTTCATTATCATATATATTATATGTGATAAATTTGATAACTAAATCTCTTGAAAAATGGTGATATCTACTTGAATAATGTATAAAAGAATATGAATCACATTCACTACTAAGTAGTACAACAAGATGTGAGAAAACCATACAATAAAATGATAAATATATATCCTTTTCCACAGTAAAAGTCTCTTTTTCCAATAGCTAAAATATTTTAGTAGTCTTTACCTTGTATTCCTTTATCCCCATGAGAATCAACCTTTATATCCAAAAATGCTCATAAAGTTTATCAATAGCATTGGATTTTTGTAAAGTGACTATAAACAAAACCTATCTTTACTTCAAAATGAAGGCAACATGAAATGAACACTCAATGAGTAACTATTCATATTCTGAAACTATAAACTTGTAAATAGATTTTTGTCATGTACCAAAATATATGAATAAATATAATGAAATTCATTTTGATTCAATCAGTCATCTATTAGTATAGTTTCATATTCAAAGGATATTACAACACTAAACATTATATAATAGCTAGAAAATGATTCAAGAAGATATATAATTAAAAACACATAATATTCACTTTCCTTGGTCTATAGGATTTTCATCACAATCTAGCATGTAATAGGATTTTATGTTTATTGCATTTATTCATATAAGGGAAAGGGGCCCATAGTGGGTAGGGGTCCAATGGTGGGTATATAAGTAGGCCTGAGTGGGCCTCATAGTGGGTAGGCTTAATATCCAATAAACTTACACTTAATATCCAATTGCAAAACACTTTTATCCATAAAGTACACAAATTGACAAATCATGTGATGCCACATCAACACACCAATAATACACGACTTATTGACCCACTATTGGTCTCACCTTTTTTTTGGTCCTTTTTGGATACCTTGACAAAAAGCATGCTGATGTAGCATCATATTTGATGATGTGGCCTTGAAACCAATTTTTGTAAGTAGGGGACTTTCCAAATAAGCAGCTATGCAAATTTGGGAGTGATTTGAAATTTTTACATAAGACTTTGAGAAGCGTGAAGTTAGGGTGACCCACTATAGGCCCCTCTCCCTTATGATACAAATTTTTTCAATCATTTATCATTGTTAAATTTAATATTACATATTAGAACTCCATTTTAATTTAAAATAAAATGAATCCCTCAATGACAAATTGAAGTGAACAAATTTAAAATGTTATGATAGTTAAATAAAAATAAGAGAGAAAACATAAAATACTCAATCCAATTATAATTGAGCTAGAATTTGATAAGTTATGTAGTAACAAGTGAATAAATTGTTCAAGTCTAATAATATCTGTAACTAAATTTTTTAGGCATATTCAATCACATTGAATGGAAATATTTTATTGAATATCTATTTCAATTTATAAACTTTTTTTTCTTCTATATTTTTAATTTATTTTATCCATGGACAAAAATTCTATTAATTAACAAAGGTTGATGTAGATTGAGCGAGGATTTTATTTTAAAATTTGGGTAAATTAGTATTATACATTTCATATTGGAAATCTACATAAAATGTGATTTATGTATCAATTGTTGATTCTTACATCTCAAAAAAAGTATTAGTTGTACATAACTTGAAATAGAAGGAATCGCTTGTTAGAAACCAAAAATTATAAATAAGACGTGTTGAGAACATTTATTGTTCATTAAAAAATTAATTTGAATTTGGTTTAAAATTAGAAATTGCACAATGATGTATTTTTATATTATCAAGTATGTATTTAATTTGAAAGATTTAATATGATGTTGTCGGCCATGTTTTATATGTTTAGACAAAGAGTTGTGAAAAATATACAAACTCAAACCATTCAATTTGATGAAAAAGATGTAATATTTTATTCTAATGGCATAATAATTAGGCAAAAGAGTTGTGTAAAATGTGCAAACTCAAACCATTCAATGCAATGACAAATATGTAATATTTTATTTTAATAACATAATATTTTAATATGCAATCTTTATGTGCAATGAATCAAATTAACGTACATTCCATGTGCAACTAAATTTTGATTAGTAATATTTATTTTTTTAGTATGAGATTAATAGTTGTACATATCTTTCTCTATTAATGATATATGTCAAGTTGAAATTTTAATTATTGTCATTTGCTTTTTTAATATGAGATGTTGAATAGTTGTATATATTCTATTAATAAATCATAATATGACAAATACACTCACAACTAGTGAACTGTGTTCAACTATTAAATCCTTCCAGCTATTAAAAAAGAAATATTTCATTGATTGAAATAACATATACCAATGTAATCGACTATTAAATCATTTCCACTATTAAGAAAATATTTCATTAGTTGAAATAGCATATGCCAATTTACTAATTACACCCAGAGGATGACAAGAGGGAAGTGTTCAACTATTAAATCTCTTGGACTATTAAATAAAGATAGATTCCATTGATTGAAATAACATATACCAATTTACTCAACTATTAAATCATTTCCACTATTAAAAAAGATTTCATTAGCGAAATAGCATATACCAATTTACTAATTACATCCAGAAGATTACAAGAGGGAAGTGTTCAACTATAAAATCATTTCGATGATTCCATTGATTGAAATAACATATACCAATTTACTGAACTATTAAATCGTTTTTGCTATTAAAAAAGATTTCATTAGTTGAAATAACATGTACCAATTTACTAATTACACCAAGAGGATGACAAGAGGGAAGTGTTCAACTATTAAATCCTTTCAATTATTAAATAAAGAGAGATTCCATTGATAATAACATATACAAATTTACTCAACTATTAAATAATTTCTGCTATTAAAAAAATATTTCATTAGTTGAAATAGCATATGCCAATTTACTAATTACATCCAAGGATGACAAGAGGGAAGTGTTCAACTATTAAATCCTTTCAACTATTAAATAAAGAGAGATTACATTGATTGAAGTAACATATACCAATTTATTCAACTATTAAATCATTTTCGCTATTAAAAACAAATTCATTAGTTGAAATAGCATATACGAATTTACTAATTACAACCAAAGGATGACAAGAGGGAAGTGCTCAACTATTAAATCATTCTGACTATTAAAACAAGAGAGATTCCATTGATTGGAGTAACATATACCAATTTACTCAACTATTAAATCATTTCCGCTATTAAAAAAAGATTTCATTAGTTGAAATAGCATATAACAATTTACTAATTACAAGAGGGAAGTGTTCAACTATTAAATCATTTCGACTATTAAATAAAGAGAGATTACATTGATTGAAATAACATATACCAATTTACTCAACTATTAAATCATTTATACTATTAAAAAAGATTTCATTAGTTGAAATAGCATATACCAATTTACTAATTACAAGAGGGAAGTGTTCAACTATTAAATCTTTTGACTATTAACCAAAGAGAGATTTCATTGATTGAAATAACATATACCAATTTACTCAAATATTAAATCATTTCCACTATTAAAAAAAGTTTTCCTTAGTTGAAATAGCATATACCAATTTAATAATTACAAAAGGAAAGTGTTCAACTATTAAATCCTTTCGACTATTAAATAAAGAGAGATTCCATTGATCGAAATAACATATACCAATTTACTAATTACATGACAAGAAATAATCATGATTTTAAAAAAGAACTCATCTATGACAATCATTTCTATTTGGATAAATTTATGGATGATGGATAGATATCCCAACCTCACCGGCCAAAATTGACTAAGGAGGGAATATTAATCTTCTTGTGTTCATGGCAACGTTGCTAATAACGTGTAGGTCGGCTTCAAATATGTATAATAATAATGGCGAGGTGACATTAAAAAGGTGGTGAGGAAAACCAGCGGCCGCCAGTGGTATTGCCGGAGATAAGACTGAGTAAAACAAAAATCCATCGTATGATTTTTGTTGACGGAACCGCAATATGAGCGGTTTCACCTCAAAACAGTGTGCTTTATATCTTCAAATTGATTCTCTGGTTTTATGCCCAGGAAATGCATTGTTCATTGTTGTCAAATCGTCTCTGATTTAGATCATCTGGATAATTTTATCGATTGTGCTGTTTTGTTCCCGAAATGGACACGGCCGCTGCTGCACGCGGATCAAAGATTTCTGCCAAGCTCCAGGCCCTCGGATTTCTTCCCAGGTGTGTATATACACTGTGTATTCATCAGCGGTGTGTATATACACTGTATTGTTTCATAGGTGTGATGGTTTGCAACTGTGTATATTCATTGCGGATTTGGGTTGGTTTGGTTTGCAGTGATATGTGCTTGACCTGTGAACAGCCGTGCTCGGAGGGCGAGTGGAATTTCAGTATTGAAGATGGGGTAAAAGGAGTTAAGGGGGAGAAGATTTTGCAGGAAAAGAAGTTCCCCAAATTGGGGAAAGTGTCTTATCGAAGGTCAAGTAAGAGGGTTTCCTGCTCTTAATAGTTATGGATAGGGAGGCAATTTTTTCTTTTTGGGTATCTTTTTTTAAAGAAGAGGTTCCTTCCCTTTGTTGTTTAAAATGTTTCTGTGTTTGTGATTGTGGGGGATCCTTATATTTGGAGATGAAGGCATTTTCATTTATCCTTTGTCTCCATTTGGAGGGTTGATTATTTGTTGTTATCTGATCCTGATCTTTCTCTCTCCGTATGAAAACTTTATCCTGAGAGCTTGAAATGAGCTCGAGGTCGCTTATTCTTTCCCTGCAATTGTACACATGAACATGAAATTTGTATATCGGCCCTACCACAATGTTGATTGGAGCTCAATTTGCTTGTGGCCCCAGACAACTTGTTTTTTATCTGATTCAGATCAAATGAAATCAGAATTGTAAACACTTACTTTTTATTCTCAGAAAAACATAGTTTTATGGTTTATAAGATTGTCTCTAGATAATTGGTTGTTGTTTCAAAAAAAATTATTCTCTTTTTTAATCAGAATGGTAAATGCTTTCTTTATTCTCGGACAAATCAGTTGTATGGTTTACAATATTGGCTGTTGTTTCTATCTTCTTATGCCCTTCTTAATCAGAATGGTGTACACTTTCTTAATTCTCAAACAAATCAGCATTATGGTTTATAGTTGGCTGTTCTTTCAATCTTGTTATGCCGCCCTTTTTATTGAGAATGGTAAACACTTTTTTGATTCTCAATCAAATCAGCTTTATGGTTTACAATATTGTCCATAGATAATTGGAGATTGTTTCTTTCTTCTTATGCCCTTTTTAATCAGAATGGTAAACACTTTCTTAATTCTCAAACAAAGCAGCTTTATGGTTTACAATATTGTCCATAGATAATTGGCTGCTGTTTCAATCTTCTTATACCCTTTTTAATCAGAATGGTAAACATTTTCTTAATTCTCAAACAAATCAGCTTTATGGTTTACAATATTGCCTATAGATAATTGGCTGTTATTTCAATCTTCTTATACTCTTTTTAATCAGAATGATGAACACTTTCTTCATTCTCAGACAAATCAGTTTTATGGTTTACATAGATAATTGACTGTTGCTTCAATCTTCTTATATCCTTATCTCATAAAAAGGGCTTAGAATTGTGCATTTACCTTTCAAATTGTACATCAGAAAATTCGAAGCCCTGGCCCACTGTACATGGTGAATATTCTTTGCCATGTAAATCACACATTTGACATTTCATGTTAATACTTTTCTGAAGATAAATACTTCATACCTATAAAATAGATAATTTCCACAACACTGATTATCCTTATCAAGATGATATCCATAATACTGATTAGTCTTGTGAACACAATATCCATGATAGTGATTATCTTCCATTTCTGAACTGTTTTATTTAATAATCACATGTTTTAACAATTAAACTGTCAGTAATAATTTTGAGTTTTATTATCTCTGAAATTTAAGAAATAATTATCTTATTTTCATTTTTAATTATTAAACCAATTGATATTATCCTTATCAAGATGATATCCATAATACTGATTAGTCTTGTGAACACAATATCCATGATAGTGATTATCTTCCATTTCTGAACTGTTTTATTTAATAATCACATGTTTTAACAATTAAACTGTCAGTAATAATTTTGAGTTTTATTATCTCTGAAATTTAAGAAATAATTATCTTATTTTCATTTTTAATTATTAAACCAATTGATATTTAAGAATAGCCCTTCTGAACATCTTGCATAAATTCTAATATTTGCTTATTGGTAAACATGGTTTCTTAGTCTCAGTTTATAAATTGGATTGATGGCTTATGAGCCTCAGAATTAGCATGGCCCTTTAATCTACTTAATTAGATTGTATCACTACCTTTTCCTGCAAATGGTGCATCAGTTTTATGTCTGAATCCTCCATCTGGAGCTCTACCCCAACATAGTACCATTGATATGGCTGGAATTATCTGTGAACATTTGATATTTCAGCTACCTTTTCCTGCAAATGGTGCATCAGTTTTATGTCTGAATCCTCCATCTGGAGCTCCACCCCAACATAGTACCATTGATATGGCTGGAATTATCTGTGAACATTTGATATTTCAGCTTTCTTTGGAGATGGAGATTGTTGTGGTGACTATAATGATGGCTTGAATTTTCTGTGAAATATGTGATAGGGGATTCTTCTTCAATGAGATTCTCTAGCACGGTTGATTTAAATATTGGATCATTCATTGAATTTACACTTTAATGAATCATGTTATCTTCAAGAGTTGTTCGACTTTTGTTAGCCACCAATCTTTAACCTTATTCATGCAAGTTGAGTCAGTCGGCCCCTTTCATAAATAAAAGTGAAGGATATGCCCATTCAAATCATGTTATCATTTTAATGTAAGGCAAAGTACTTGGTGAACTCGTTGGGTTTTCTTAGGTTGCTAGTTTAAAGTGTGGGTGGAAGTGTGTTTATTTGGTCGTCATATAATAATAATTTATTCAATAAAATCATTTTTTATTTGGTACGTGTTAGTATATAGTTTAATATATGATGATTCTTATGTTAAGAAAACAATCTTACAATAGTTTAATATATGATGAATTTTATGTTTAAGAAAACTATCTTACAATTGAAGTAATCTTCTTACTAATATAATAGTTGATTAGTTGTAGGTGTTTCTTCTTTTATAACTGAAAAATCCAGCTTTCGTCACACCTTCCCTCTCACCCCCTCTTTCATGTCTAAAAATGTCTTTCCAACATGTATCTTGAAATTGTGAATTATTTTATAATAATAATTTATTATATCTACATTTGAAAAATATCCTTCCTACATATCTTCATATCAATATCTTAAAAATCCCCTTCCTACAAGCTTATCTACATCTTAAAAAATCAATCTTACTATAAGCTTCTAAAAATATATCTTCATTTTATTTTTAATTGTTCCTACAATTGCAAAATCCTTACATCTATATTATAAAAATCTTCTTACAAACTGCCTTTGATCTATACCATAAAAAATTCTTCCAAATTTTTAAAGAAATGACTTAAAAATTCTTTGTATAACTATAAAATCCTTATAATTACATCTTAAAAATCTCCTTACTATTGAAATTCTTTGTGCATCTTACAAAATCCCTTCCTACAAGCTAATAAAAAATGTCTTATTACTATTGAAATTCTTTGTGCATTTTACAAAATCTCTTCCTACAAGCTAATAAAAAATGTCTTAAACTATCTTAGAATTGCATCTCTTGTTTTAAAATTCGTATATATGTATTCTAAAGATTCTCATCTTACAATTTAAAAAAAAATATTTTTAAATATCTTGAAATTGCTTATGTGACTATAAAATCTTCATATCCACATCCTAAAAATCTCTTTTCTACAAATTTCTAAAAATGCCATAAAAATTATTGAAATTGCTTCTATAATTATAGGATCCTTTTATTTGCATTTTAAAAATTGTTTTCCTACAAGCTTCTTCATATCTACAACTTAAAAGTTCCCTTTCTATGGGTAACCTATCCCTCACCTCTCATACTAAATATTTTTTTAATTTTAAAACAAAATCTTTTCTATTAAATTGTTATTTCAAGCTTATTAATATTTTAAAGCTATGATTTCAAAAAAATATTGTTGATTCAAAAAATTTACAATTTTTTAAAATATGTAAGCATTTTATTATTTTAAAAGAAATATATAAAACAAATAAGCAAAACAAAGGTATATATATATATATATATCCATTTTTTTGTTAAGATATTATTTAAACAAATATAGCTTTCTCAAATGCACTTGTACCACATTTTGTTCTAGTATAAATGTGGGGTGATTTATTAGTATTAAATTTGAATAGAATAAAATATCAATATATTATAACTATGCAAATTATCTAATATATAAAAATAATGATTTGCAAGAGAATTTATAAAAAAAAACCATTAACTTCAACTTATTTCCTCGGCACTTATGAATGAGTTCAAAAGTAACATTTTTAATTTTTCTCAAAAATATTACAAAAGGATAACAAGAAAGAGTTTTATTTTATTCTTATAAGCTTCATTATTACAACATTTCTCTCCTACAACAACAAAAGAATTTTGCAACAACTAAACCTGAGTTCATTTTACAATACAACCCTTCATTGCAAGTAATATTTATAAAATGAAGCAACCTTAACCATTTCTAAAATTTAAATCTATCATACTCCTTATCTCCCTTTTGAACAAGTATCATATTGCCCTTTTTATTTTTATTTTATAAACATAAACCTCAAGGAATCAACAAGAGAAGAATTTCAACCAAAATTTCCAAAAAATCTTAGAGAAGTATGCCAATGGGAGGAGTAAAGCTCTTCAATCTATTTACATTGCATCAATAGGCCATTTCAAGATCTTAGCCATCCCCTGAGCTAAGAGAACCATTTCGAACACACACACCAAGGTTGCAACCCAACACTAAATCTTTTAACAAATCAAGCATAGAAGAGCCAAACATTATAACAACCCTACCCTTTTCAAAGTCATTAACACAAACAAAAAAAACAACAAATTTATTGAAACATTTAAAAACACTCATTTCCAAAACACTCCCAACGAAAGAATCCTTCATATTAGTCATAACATCAACTAGAAGCAAAATAGAGTAAGGAAGACTTATCTTTCTACATCATTGTACAAATGTAGCCTCCTCCATGATACCCTCTTCTTTGATCCATCACGTTTTCTCTCTACCAAAGCTCTCAACCTTTCCCTTTCCTTCTCCCCCAAACAAACATGCAAAAAGGAAGACAACTCAAAAGGAATGAACTCTAAGCCAAAATAAAGAAACCTTGAATGGGAGATTAATAGAGATAACAAGTTTGAATCCCTTGAATGAGAGGGTGACAAGTGTCACTCCCTCATTCATCCCTCAAGCTCAAATCCCCACAAATGCTCACACTTGAGTGTGAGATTTTTGGGGAGATGAGAGTGTTTGGAGTGTGCTCCACTCCAACAAGAAAATCCTCTAATTGTTAAGAGGAGGTGGGTAAAAGTTGAACACTCCACCCCTTGAGTCCCTTCTCATAAATGAGTTTAGAGGACTAAACACTGTACCCTTTCCCAAGACCAAAAAAAAAAAAATCAACCTTCTTTAAGGGCAACTATGAGGGGAAATAAACCCCCAACCCATAGGTACTTACATTAGGGCCCTAAAAGACATGATTACACCATAAATAAGCTTTTTAATCCCTTTTAAAATCTCGTTAAAGAATGAATTCGAAATTTAGACTTATTGAGATTCCCATCCCTTAACACCACGTACACAAATAATATGAATTCATAATTAATTAAAACAAACAACATAATTCACACATATTTCACAAGCATTATCCCCATAAACATAATTGCATACTACCCACAACACTTTCTAGGTTCTAAGATAACATTTAAAAATTCACAACGAATAAATCACAACACAATTTTCATTTGGCTCTTAATATTAACCCACATGTTGAATCTATTTTCATTGCACAATATCACATTTAATAACTTCAACCAAGTGAAGTATTGACAATAGTTTGAATAATTCTTTCATCTACCTATTGGCACTCATCTCATAAGCATTTTTTTTAATACATGATTTGGTTAAGGAACCATGATAATCATTTGCTCACACATCTCAACAAGATCCATCTCATATGCATTTTTTTTAATACATGATTGGTTAAGGAACCATGATAATCATTTGCCCACACATCTCAACAAGATCCAATTCAATAGTTAGTGGATATAGACAATGGTTTGAATGGTTCTTTCATCTACCAATTGGCACTCATCTCATATGCATTTTTTTCTTAATACATGATTGATTAAGGAACCATGATAATCATTTGCTTACACATCTCAACAATATCCAATTCAATAGAATTCAATAGTGTGTGTGTGTGTATTACCTTCCTCGATGTAAGATAGGAAATCAAATCTATCTTCAATAATAATGAAATCTTAATCTTAACTAACTTATTTAACTACACTATTTAATGGATCTTTGAACAATCTTTTTTACTAAATATCATTATGAAACTTGATATCCAATGCATATAAGTTATCTTGTAAAGCCACCTTAGGTATACTTGTTGTTGCTTAGAATTGTCTCGATTTACCCTCAACGATGTTAGGCAAATAATCATTTTTGAACTTCTTCGCAATCTTCAAAGATTCTGGTTCATTCTCAAATATTATCCTTTTCCAGGAAACATAAAACACATTAGCAAATCATTTGAACTAGATTAGGTACACATCATTCCTTTGCTCATATCATTTTAAATTTATTCATCTCATGATGCTTGCATGAAGTCTAGATCTCATGTGATTGCATACATTTCTAATGGCTATCAATTCACATTTAATAAGGCACATTTATTACAATAATCATTTAAACTAGGTCATGGAACAATTAGAACATTAAGCATGTAGTTGGGTACAAACATTGATGGTCTCATATACCTTCAAAACCCAAATACACACACACACACACACACACACATATATACATATATATGGGTGAAACCACAATAGTGGTTTACAATTGAAGTGAGGAAGGAAAACTCACAAAAAATGACCCCAAAGCAAAAAAAGTGATTTTGGGGGTTAGTATGAACCTATGGGTTCATGAATCCATTAGAGGTTACGCCTAAACTAGGGTTCGTGAACCCTTTGAACCTGACCGAAAACCAAAAAAGGCATAGCAAGGGGTTGAGAACCCCTTTGAAGAGGAGAACCGAACATATCCCATCGAGACAAAAAACCTAAATTTTGGCACTTGAGACTCGGGTTGAGGATGAAAATGGAGAATCTTCACAAACCATTTGGAATCAAGGTAGTCCTTAGAACGAGCTATCCAACGAATATAATTTTAATATGTTTTGGTTTTATTATGTATTTGTTTTTTAGTTTTATTAAACATAGGTTTTTCATGAAAATGAAGGTTTATGTTTCTACGATGGGAAAAATAGCAAATTATCAAAAAAAATTGAAAAATATGAGTGCACGAATATTGAAGTCCTTGATCAAAAATAAATAAAATTGAATTTCGATATATACAAAAAAGTTACAGCGTTATACGATTACGGTATGTGAATTGTAATTGGTTTGACTTTGAAACTTGATTAAAGGAAAAATATTCAATAAAAATATCTAACCAAGTGGAAGCACTAGATATCGGAGTTACAAATCTAAATTCGAAAGAATTAGAAATTTATCCTTCATAGAAAAAAAGTTGTGTTATACGGTGTGTGTCACTTTTTTAAAATGTTGTTTTCTGAAAAAAACCAGTTTTGTGGGAGATGGAAAAAGTACAATCTGATTCCAAAACTTTTGAAAATTATTTTTTTAGAATCTACAGACAAAATGTGACGAGACTCTAGTTTGCATCATCTTCAAATTCTTCACGGTTTAGCCGCTATAGGTGTCCGAATGAAGATTTAGTTAAAATAATAATTTAAGTGTCAATTTGGCCAAAATTGTAAACCACTATTGTGGGATCACCCATATATATATATAACTTTCTCAATTACACATTCATTTTAGGTTGATCCCATAAAGGGTTACAATTTAAAGGAGATTCGATTTTTGCTGAAATCACATATTTTTAGAAAATATAATGATTTAAGCCTTTAAAAGTTCATTTAAAGCATTCCAATTAAAGGGTTTGATCAAACTACCTTAGATCAAACCCCCTTGATAGAACCCCGCTAGTTTTAAACCATACCTATAATGGAGTCTCTTTTACACCTATCAAATGCTAATAAAAACAACTTTTTGATTTACCTTTTGGGGGATCAAATAAATTCATTTAAATTTATTTTTGTAAGTATGCAGTCCTTATTATAAGCTTTCCAAAAAGTATAATTTTAAATAAATTTAATTTATTATTATATTTATTTTTTATTTCTTGTGAATGTAGGTTTTTCACTAAAAATCAAACTCTTTGTTCTGCACATGTGGAAAAATAGAAGATTGTCAATTTTTTTTTTAAAAATATGACTGCATAATATTGAAGTCCTTGATCCAACCAAAAAAAAGAATTTTGATACATACAAAAAGTTAGCATTATCACGGTCCGCTATGTCTGAATTGTAATTGGTTTGACTTTGAAACTTGATTAAAGAAAAAATATTCAATAAAAAACTATCTAACCAAGTGGAAGCACTAGATATTTGAGTTACAAATCTAAATTTGAAAGAATTAGAATTTTATCCTTCATGGAAAAAAAGTTATGCGTTATACGGTGAGTGTCACTTTTTTAAAATGTTGTTTTCGAAAAAAAACTATTTTCGAGGGAGATGGAAAAAAAGTGCAATCTGATTCCAAATTTTTTTGAAAACAATATATTTAGAATCTATAGACAAAATTACGAAACTCTAGTTTGCATCATCTTCAAATTCCTCATGGGTTTAGCAGCTATAGGTGCGAAAGTGAAGATTTAGTTTAAAAAAATTATTCCAGTGTCCAATTTGGCCAAAATTGTAAACCACTATTGTGGGATCACCCTTAAATAACATAATGTTCTAAAAAGATAAAAAGTAGATATTTACCCCAAATTATCTATCGATGATTGCAATGTTATATCATATTTCAACAATATTGGTTAAGGCATCAAATGATTCACTAATCTAACATAATTGAACTTATTAAGGAGACAAAAGTTATAGATGACATTGGGCCTCACATTGGTTCACTACTAGTTCTAGTGTGGCACCAATTCCTCTATAGAGCTTAAATATAATTTCAAACTTTCATAATAACATTCCAAGCCAAATCATTCTCCCAAGGGTCACACTATTTCAAATTGCACCTCCAAGGCTCTTGACATACCTACTCATGTAGCATCCACCTAGCAGATTACTCATTGAACCAACACAAAGCCAACTTGTCAACTATTATAGAACTTCAACCATATCTTAAATGTTCTTTTTTAACTATCTTCTTGTTATTGTACTTATTATATATTGTAATTCTATGGTTGTGTTAAACACAAGTTTTTATAATAATTTAAACAAGTTATTTGGCTACATTTAAAAAAAAAATGGATAGGTTGTACTAGGTAGTGGTACTATGTCAATAGTTAATGGAATGTAGTCTAACACATTTGATGTGGTTATGTAGGTAGGTTGTGTGAGAAGCTACTAGTAGATTCATTGCATTTGATCATTATCATTACATGGTAGCTTATAGAAGCTCTAATAGGTAGTTATGTTATGTATATAAATAATGGTAGGTAGTCTAACACTTTTTGATGTGTTTATGTAGGTTTGTTGTATGAGAAGGTAGTAGTTGTTTTATTCTATCTAGTCATTGTGATTATTTACTATTTTTTGTTATATGAAACTCCTTTTTTTTATAAATAGGGTTTTACCCCTCTATATATCCAATCTTATTTTCATCTCAATACAACTATAAGTAATATTTTCATTTTTGTAAAAACATTGTCTCAACTAGTTTCTAGGTTTTCAAGGGCAACCCACCTTTTTTAGTGTGAAGGTTACCACATTGTCATTATTTCTTATCTAGTTGTGTCTCTTGTATATGTAGGTATGTTATAGGCGTCATAAGCACTAGATTCAGGTTTAAATAAATAAAAAAGGACATGTTTTGAAAGGTCATATCTTTTGGTATTGGTAGATTGAGATTTTTATTTGGAAAATTATAGACTCAAATATCTTTCCAATAAGTATATTTTTTGTCAAAAAGAATTAAATATTTGAAGATGAAGATATAATTGCCACAAGTTGTAATAAAGTTGTATAAAAAACTATTTTTTTGTTAACATGATTTGATAGATTATAACTTTCATCTTAGAAATTTGACTAAAGTGTTAATATTTCGTTGGAAATCTCATAATTTATATAAAAAGTTTAAAATATATAATATTTGAAAGTAAAATATTTTTACATTCAAAATCTTATCTAAGAAAAACGTTTAAAAAGAAAGTAAAAATTAGAATACATTTGATAATAATTTTTATGAATATATATTTTTTTATATATTTAGAATTTTATTATAGAAAAGAATAATTATATGAAATTTTTTGAAAGATGTTTGTAATGAGTGGTATAAAGATTTATTCAATGGAAATTTCTTATTTAAAAATATTTTCGATAGATTTTAATTTCATAAAAAAAATCATAGATGATTATCCTCATTTGTATGTTGTTGTAATTATGAAAATAGTGAATGCTAAGTTAATACAATCCTCTAATTTCTCTCTAATAGATTATGTATTCTTCAAAGTAACTCCTTCAATGAAAGTAGTGTATAAATGAAAATTGTTAAGAAGAAAGACGTAATTGAAGGTAGTCATAAGAAAACAAGAGAAGATATTTTTCATCTTTCATCTCAAAATTTATTATGGACATGTTTTTAATAGATAATAATGATTTGTTTACTATTTCATTATTAAAATTCTTAATGGAAGTTGTTAATATAGTATTATTTCCATCACCACATCTCTTATATTTGTGTGTGTGATTTTCTTTGTTGAAGACCACATTAATTCACATAATAGTCTTGAGTATTTAATTTAAGTAAATGATTTCACTTATTTTATCAAAATAAATTATTGTTGAATATTGTATTGTCCATTCAAGTAGTTGCATATGATAATTTCATATAAGAAAAAAGAAAAATAAGAAATATGAGTGAGACTCCATTTACATTCCCAAATACAATATATTTTGTGTAATGTAAATGAGTCATTTTTTATGAAGGTTATATTGTTTCAATTGGAGGTAAAAAAAAGGGTTTTGAAGGGGCTTAGAACCCATTACAAAATAAAGCAATTGATAAAAAAAGATAACATTACTCAACAATCAGCCCAACGACAACGAACCAACAGCCAAAAAGTAGCCAAAAAGAAGGCAGCCAACCAACATCACTACATATTGTCCAGTATCTTTGCAGCTTCCACTTTAGTAGCAGCCACCTTTTGCACATTATCCATAGTATCAGGCCCTGAGCTTTCATTCTGTTTCTAATTCTGACCCCCGACCCACCAATTTTTACCTCACCACTCAAAACACTACCTTTAACACCACCCTTCTCACCAGCACAATCCACATCCAACAGCTTACCCATAGTAGCAATATCATCAGTAGACACAATATCCTTTCTCTTTTTCACAGTAATCATAGGGGAGATCACCTTGGCAGAGTCAGAAATGCCCAAAACCTTAGAGACATCTCCACTCTTCATCACAACATTCCATATTTTATCCATTTTATCCTCAAGGGATAAGATTCTCCCTTCCAAGTTATGTTTCAAATTAATGGTTTCCTCCGCCATAGTATTAGCCACAGTATTAAGAGAGTCCAACAAATCATCAATTTGGCTTTGGACAAAAGGGTCCTCAACCTTACTCGCAATACCTCTAATTCTAACATTAGTCCTATTAATCTCATGGAAGAACCACTTAAAAAATTTAAACAACACATTAGCACTATCACGAGTCGAGCCTAACACATCAGACAACTCCTCCCTGTCAAAGTTCTCAATCCCTTTCCCCACAACAATGTCCTCATCAGAAGAACTAACATGAACCTTATCAGCATAAATATCCTTACCTTTTTCCGGTGGAGACAAAAGTCTTCATCTTTCGAATGGAGCAGGTGATTTTCTCCGCAACAGCCTTCCTTTTCACTAGCCTATCCACATTTGCTTTGCTAGTTTCCACAGTATGTCCTCCACCAACAACCCTTTCCTTCCCCTGCTTCTACAGCCCAATGTCAGCACTCAGAGAAGCCTCGCCAAAGATACCTCCATCTAGGGAAACAGGGAAACCCTTCTCCAAGAGTTGGTCAACAGTTCTCAACACCCTTCTCTTTCGGCTCCCATCCTCAGTCTCCTGCAATTGTCTAATCGCTGGGGGAGGAGAGGAAGCTTCCCCATAAAGTTCATTTTTTTCCTTAACCCCCTTAGTATGAACATTCACAACCACCTCGTCACTGCATGTTGTATAGCCCTCTTTGTCATTCGGCTTCCTTTTCCCAGTCTTACCTAGAACAGGGGAATTGAGGCCCTCCTCAAAGGAGGCATGCGAATTTGGGACATAATCAACATCATCATCCCTATTAGAATGAGAATCTTTGTTCAAAATAAGCCTCCTCTTCTTAGATTTTTTACTAACCCTTTCCTCTTCCGACTCAGTCTCATACCCCTCCCATGGTTTAGTAATATTTTCCTTTGGGGACACAAGAGGTTTTTGCACCTCATGAACTTTGACGTGTTCATAGATCATAGATTAAGAGAATTGACCCCACATGTAGGACAAGGTTTCTAGGGTTTTTCATGTGTTCCTTAATCCCCAAGTCAAGCGACATCAACAAGTAGTATGGAAAGGAAATCCATTTCTTATGCCAGAAATGGTTAAGCAAAAGGAAATGGTAAGAGTTAACCGTCGTATACCTGCCTTCCAAGGTGACATACCTCATAATCTCTTCAACAACATCACACAACACTTTTAAGGAGCTCCTCTGATAACCACCACTCTCTTTCGTCCTCAAATCAGCAGCCTCTTTCCCTTTAAAGAAAATAGACATCGTAGCCTACGATTCTTTTTTGTCTCTGAACACCTTCATACCATGCATAGCCAAGCCAATAATTTGGGCTATGAATTCTTCATCAACTATGACTTCCCTTCTGCCCAAATTCACAGTTCTCTCATTCCACCCCTGAGCAACTAGATCAGTGACCTGAGGGTTGTTACCATACAGTTTCTCCATATACGGAGTTAAGGCACCCTTCTCTAAAATCTCCCACACCTCCTTCCTCTGCTTAGCAGAAACACATGACTTAGGCTCAGTGCGGTTTCTGTCCCCACCCATCGCAAAAATATTAACAAACAGAGGCCAAGCACAAAGCAGAAACCTCAGGAAACTAAGACAAATACCACCCAAAGCAAAATCATAAAACAAAAGACTCTGGAAACTAAGATGAATATCACCCAGAATTCGTGCGAAGCCAACAAAAGGGCAAAAATGAAATGACGAACTTGAACTCCGGTCCTTGTGAAAGTTGTCCCCCGTACTTAAAACTTGAATGAGATAAATTCAATCATCCTCATTCATAAATTTAGGCCACGTGAATAAGGACATGCACAACTCAATGCAAAATAAGATCAAAAGCAACTTGAAATTAACATTCATTGTTAATAATAGTCGTTGCCTCAAAAGGAATAGGATCATTTAAATCCCACTCCTTGCTTTCTCTAACACCAAAGTTAGCGAAGAAATCAACTAACATATTTCCCTCTCTCAATATGTGGGAGATATAAAAAGTATCAAAGGAATTGCTGATTTCAATGAAGGTTATATTGTTTCATATGTATAGGTAGTGGTGTTAGGTAGATCATTTGAAGGATATAATAATCTACCACTTTTGATATGATTATATAGGTATATTGTGCACGAAACTACCTATAGGTTTATTGTGTATAATCAGTGCAACTATGTAGTATTTCATGTTAGAAGCCACCTATTTTCTATAAATAATTCATTATCCCCTCTCCATGCAATCAATTTCCTATTTTCATATCAATATTAAGTATGTGGAATTTCACACTTCTTTGGAGAAGTAGTTTCTCCACTAATTTTATTAATCGTGGGTACAATTCACCCTTTTGGATGTTTTGGTTCCCCAATTATTATTCTATTTTATATGGATATGCCTCTTGTGTTTGTAGATACATTCTAAAGATAGTTACACCTAAAGATTCTAGTTAGGAAAATCAGCTAGGAAGTGTTTCACATAATTCTTTAATAATAAGTATTTGATTCTCAACATGTTATTTTCTTATTAAAATAAGTATCATACCTTTTCATTCTTGTTGCATAAAAGATTATTATTTTATTATATGTTTTTGTTGCAGTTCATATATATAATAACCCAATAGTTTACTAGTTGAATTATTGATTTATCCTCTTTAACACCATCCTAGACCACTTGGTGCAAACCATTGGTAGTTATAAATGTTTGGATCTTACATCAATACAATTAGTGGAAGCCTTCAAATGTTGCCTATAAATAGTGTGGTATTCAATATACAATGGATCTTTTCCCAGTTGAATATTTATGTGTGATTTCTTTGAGAAGATGGTGTAAATGGTTCATTTGCATTTCATGTCTCATTACCTTCAATTCTTTTCTTATATTGTCAAGGTGATTTTTTTGTGATATGGTTATTCAAAAACTCATGAGTTAGAAAGGATGTGTGGATCAAAATATTGCCATTGACTTATTAAATGATATATATGCTTATTTCAACAATATAAAATTGAGACGTTTAAGGTCCAAGGATTGCAATTGTATATTTAAAACATGAACGTAGGAGCATGGAGTTTATTTTTCTCACCATTGTATCATTGTACTTAGTAAGATTATAATGTTTATTTCCATTCGTATTTGATATTAAGAAGGGATACATTCTATTATTATAATTTAATATATTAAAGATAATATTTGACAAATTTTTAAAGTTGTTTATTCAATTTAATAAATATCATTAACAATAATATTTTTTATAATTTCATCTTTAATTTTTTCATATGTTTTATGTTTATATGTTTCAAATCATATCTTGTTTTTTTTGTTTTTATTCTTCTTTTAATTATTTAATTTGTGTTTGAAGTTCACAATGACTCATATTGAATTAATAAGCATCGGTTATTAAAAGTTTGTAAGAATTATTTGTAAAGAATAAGAATTTTTTATAAGATAGTTGGTTTTACTTGAATGTATTGTTATGACTTAAATACACACCCTATAATATTACTTAGAAAATTTTGGGACTCCCCTTTCTTATTTTTCTCTTTGGTCATTCATTTGTCTTTTTTGTTGTTATTTTGTTTAGATAAGTATCTTTTGCTTCTTTCTTTAAAGTAATTATTGTGTTTTAGTAACAGGTCTTGGAGCTCCAAGGAACCCTAGAACCCATTAAGGTCCTAGATTTCCAAAGAATCTCAAAACCCACTAAGTTCTAGGACCTTCATTGTCCCCAAAACTTTATTTCTCCCCACATATTTTGTTTATTAAGGTTTTCCTTCAGACCCTAGACCTCAGAAGGAACTTGGAACACAACTTTCCAAGTTCCAATTTCCTTTCAAATCCCAAGTCTTGTCCATACTATGCATTTACAGCTACATGTGTGTAGGTTCCCAAGGGCTTATTTATCGCCCTCTCTCCAAAAAAATCACTTTTCTCTCATATCCCTTAAGTTTCACTTGCTTCTTGAGCATTCCCGCAAATGATAAATGATCAAGGTTGTGGAAGAGGATTGGGGAGTTAGATTGCATGTGTGTGGAGTGATTGTTCCTACTTCTCTTGGTTTATCAGTTCCTCTACTTTACCTCCTTAGTAGTGATATAGGTCAATTTTTATGCCTTCATCTCTATGTAGTGTGTTAATTTATTTTCCTCTTTCATCATTTGTATTATAGTGTTTTCTAATAGTGGATTTTTTGGAGTTTATGTTTTGATTTCTCATAGTAGGTTTATGTTCTTAGAGTAGGGTTTTTGTTTTGGTTTAGTTTAGAGTTTGTTTTAAACTATATTTTTTTTCTAAATATTTTGATGTTTTAATATAGTCATTATTTCATTCCAGTGTGAAAGGTGATCTATGAGTGTAGGGAGGTAGTGGATTGAACTATGATTTTTTTATTTTGACTGGTTTGGTGTCATGTGTTTTGAATCCATGATCTTTGGGTTCCATTTCCAACCTCTCCTTCACCTTGACAAAGTGCTTCCCATCTCCTTCGTACTTTAGGTCCCAATGGGGAATTAGGACATAACACTGTATGTTCTTGTTTTTATTTTCCTTCCACCTCTCGATCTCCTCATGGACATACCTTGTCTCCTAATGGACCTCAAGGTCCTCTTACTATAGTGTTTCCCTTTTCACTCCACCTTCCACTCATAATAAGCGTCCTCTTTGTATTGTTTCCTTTTGGACCTCGTGTAGTGTCCCTCCAATTGCGATACTCTGTTTTAGTTTGATTTTGCTTGATAGATAGATGCTTTAGTTGATTATGATACTATGTTGTTCATTTTCATATATGACTTCGATATTATGTTGTTTTTATACTTTGTGGATGATACTTTTGACATCCTGATCATCTAGTTGTGTTTGTGTGATGTTATTGAGATAGACACATATGTGGTATGGTTTATTTGCTTATGAGTTTTTATGTGGTTATCATGTTGAAATGATTGTCTATGATATATGATGTTCGTCAGTATCGGTGAAGAAGACAGTGTAGCTCTACTCATTCATGAGTACCCTGCTACGCTGCGATTCTTCTTCACGGTGTGTTTTCTGATATAATTTTATATGTTTAACAGTCATGTTTCATGTAGATACAGGTATCGGGTATCGACTTCACGTGCTTATCAGGTCTGAGCGTACCCTAATTCAATGAAATTATGTTGATCCAGAGGTAATGACAGGTCTTTATTGAACCATTGTTCTTTATTGAACGAGTACCTATTTGTTACCCTTCCTTGTTGTCTAGTTCATTTTTGTTGTGTCGTTTTTGTCTGTATTGTTTGGTTGGGAATTCAGTATTTAAGTTCAATGATTATCTGTTAATATATATTTGATTAAATGCTTGTGGTTTAATTTATTAATTTAAATTAAATGAGTTATTTACTTTTAAAGTGAAAGTTAATTTTGTAAAGCATTTAATTAAATATAATTGTTGACTTAATTGTGCAAATGGGATTTACATGGAAGGCAGATATTTTAAAAGATGTTGTTTTCAGTATGTTATGAATCTTTGATTTGGAGTTGGAAATCTGATTTGATGATTAAAAGGGTAAGTTAGAACTGATTGATCAACTATGAATGCATAATTGACTATCAATTAAGTTTTATGATTGAGAGTTAATTAAAATGCATTGAAAGCTTTAGGGGTTGCAAATTTTTATGGACGGCAATATTTTGGAAGAATTTTCACGGCAGCAGTTCTGAGAATATTTTTGCACGACAATTGTTTTGGAAAAACTTTTATTTTAGATTCTATTTGCAAGCATAATTTGGAGTTGGATTGTTTTGGATTACTTCATCAAGATCTGGAGAATTTAAGCAGTTTTGGCAGAAGCTTCAGAATTTGATTCCAGCCAGCCATCAAGCTTTAAAGAAGGTTTTCTTCTTTGGTTTTAAATTCTTGTATTGAATTGTGAGAACATGATGTGGAATTTTGTTGTTTTGAAAAGAATCATCTTGTAGAACCTGCACAAACAATAAGGAAACAAATTAGAAGGGTTTTCAAAAAAATTAAAAATATATATATATATAAATTTTGTAAATACATGATCTCAGATCTGAAAATTTGTTTTTGATTTGGCCGTAGAAAGTTAGTGAAATCTATGTTGGTTCTGGAGTATTTCCTTATTGTTTCCTTGTCACCATGATGAATTTATTACATCATCTGTACACCCTTATATTTTATTGTTTTTTGTAACTAAAATAAATACAAACAAGGTCTATTATATTAAGTTTATTTCTTTTGAAAATGATGTAGTAGCTGTAAGCGCCTCTCACCATTATTTAACAATCTTTTGAAGTTTGCTTTCACCGTATATCAGTTTAAATGTATTTCAATTCCCTGTGTGCGTCTATGATAATTTGGGGTTATTCATTTGATTATACCATTTCTTGAAATCCCTTCAAATTCCTCAATCTATCTTATCTTTAATTTGCGCCTTAGATGTTCATGATTCTTAAATTGATAATCATTACGATTTAAATTCCTGCATATCATCTCCATGATTATTGTCTGATATCTAATTTGTGGCTACCGTATAAACATCCATTCTCCTCCTCTTCTAGCGCAGCTACAGACTCCCTTACCGTTTGTTTTAACAGATTTCTAGAAATGGTTCGATTGAGTCTGGTATGCAGTCATTCCTCCAATATGGCAGATTTTTTTAAAACTAATAATCTAGTTCATAGAAAATTAAGTTTAGAGATCTATAAAGTATTGAATTGATTGCACATATTACCATCTTGAACGCCTTTGTATTATATTAAAATTCTTTGTAGTTATATGTTCATGCCGATGGATTTAGGATATTGTATTTAAGTCCTCTTCACAACTGCTTGAGTCCTCCTTACAGCCGCTTAACCATAGAATGGATGTCGATGATTTGTTTTAGAACAAGAAATCTTGTATTGACCTTACCAAACGTACCTCCTCTGGAAAACTACTGCTAGTTATCGAATATCTATATTCTTGGCGTTAAATTCCTACCTTGAAATGTCTGTGTGGGTGCGATTGGCGTATTTGTCTAGCCTTGATTTATTGGCTGCATCAAAAACTTAACATGTTTAATGATGAGATTATAATCTTTGTTTGCAAACTTCCATAATAAGTCGATGCTTGTACTACACTGATTTCTTCGCTATCTAAAGTTCGCTTACAGATTTGTTAAATTAATGCAATGCATGTTACTGAGCTTTTAGCGGATTGCATGCGCCTATCTATATGCATGATTAATGTATATCTTTGTTTTAGTTTACTTCTCCTTTACTCGCGTTGTAACCAACATCTTTATAATATTTTTATTTATATATGTCAAGATGTATAAAAGGCATTCTTTTGATATTTCTCTAAATCTTGATTTTAATAAATAAATATAGCATATTATGAAACAAATAAATGACTATGAGCAATTTTTATATTTTATGTTTTTATTTTAGTTAAATTGGGTTATTATGTGATTGATCATGTTATTCTATAAATAAGTAATAATTATTTAAAAGGTTATAGTTATGGATTTGTGAAACATAGTGTTCATTCGATCTTGTAAATTTCAAAATTGACTTTGTTCATTACTTAGTGTACCTGTGTGGTATTTTGGAATTTTATTTTAAAAGATTATGGTTAAGAAAGCCTTTATGGGTTTGTTTGTTTGAAAATTGTCAAAGTGGAAGTCAAATGTTAAGTGTTACTGAGATTTTAACTTCCAGAGGTTAGGAAATTGAATTTGTGGTTTATGATATAAATGTATGTACTTTGGAGTATTATTACCATAATTATATTTGGGGTAAGGTCTTGCACAATTGGTTGTAATTATGGTGACATTATGAAAATCTTGGTCTATGTCATGATAGAGATATATGTACCTATGTGATTTTTGTTCTTGTGTTGAAGACTATCCCATGTTATTGATGTTGTGTCATGTTTTTAGGAAGAGTGGCTTGCGGTAGGGGCCGAAACCCTAAATGGTTGTTTAGGTAACCTATCGTAGGTTTTGTAATCTAGTGGAAACCTAACTAATGTACTAGGGGTTGGGTACAATTAAACATTAATTCAGATAAAAGTATGCCTCACCTTTCATCTTAATGCTCGTTTAGGTTAAGGTAAGGTTGAGAAGGCTTGGAATGGCTTGTCACCTATCTTGTCTTCTTGAAAGATAGAATGACTCCACACTAGTTTTCTTAGGGGTCGGGAATCGGTAGAGACTGCCAGGGTAACTCTTGGAGAGGGTCGGTAGTCTAGGAAGATTCACCAGGGTAACCTAACCCGACTATGTGATGACACTCTTTGCCTATTACATGGTTCTATTTCTTGTATTAAGTTATCTCTAGTTGTGTTTTGCCTCTGGGAGATTGTTTGTTATGTTTTGTTATCGTTATGTCATTATGTGAATGTAAACCATGTAAATGTATTGTTCTGTCTTCTTGTTTTGTGGACCTGTCATTATCTCCAAGCACAAAGGGAGTGGACCTTCGGGTTTCACGTGGTTGGGAGGAAACCGTGCTATACCTTCATTAGATACTTTTGCATATGATATTATACTTGTAGCAGTTTCTAGTTACTTCATTGTTCGTGACAGTGGATGCAGAGTGTACTCGCGGACATGGATGTTAATCGTGATATGATCATTATCCTCTTTATATATTTGCCTCATGTTTATGAGTGTACTCATTGTATCATCATTATGATGTAACAAGATTTATGAAAAACTCACATGATGTAATCTAGATATATTTGTAACTTGATTTTATAAAGTATTGAAAATTGGAATCATTCATGAATTTAAATAGTACTTATGTTTTATATTATGATGTGTTGATCTTATTTATAATTTTTATGTAACGTCGTCTTGGAATCCTTAAAACAGTTATGTAATCGAATGACTTTAAAAAAAAAAAAAATTGGTTATTTTGTTCTTTATGTTTTGTTTTAATGGAAACCATGGCAAGGCATTACACCTCGAGTCTCAAATGGAATCTAGAACATCATGTTATAACTCTAATTTTCATTCCACTCTCGACCTTCATAGACCTAAGTGGACTTTGGATCCCATTGATGACTTGGAACCAAGTTCCAATTCTTCATTCCACCCTATGACTTGACACCCTCCAATCTCTTGGAAACTTCTAGGTTCCATTTCCATCTTGAAACTTGAACTTGATCCATATAAACTCCAAGTTCCATTTCCCATTTCCATCCCAACTCCTGATCCCACTGATGACTTAAATTGCTAAATTATCTAATGAAAAGAGCTAATTCCTAGGATCATCAGGAACTCTCCCAAAGGGATTTTTGAGCTAAACTTTGATCGCCCTTAAATACTTATTAGTCTCAAAGACCAATAATAGGAAAATTATGCTAAAATGGAAATTTTATTAAGGTTCTTTGTTGACATGCATGATGACTGATAAAGATGAGAAGCTTGAATAATTACATGCAAGGATGAATTTCAAGGAGTCCTTAGGGCCTCCAAGTTTCTTCCACAGTCCAAGATATCATAAAAAATGATTTAGGGCACATTGACCTAAAGGAATTTCATGAGAGAGCATTTGGAGATGGTGCAACACTTAGGTCCAAGATAATAGCCAATTCAAATCTGGATCACATAGTTGCTTTCTTTGTTGTAATACACAACCTAGAGTTGATTCTAGCATGTGCTCAAACCTACAACCTTGACACCAAGATTGCCAAAGACCCAACATGAATATCATTTTTTCTATCTCCCTTACACTCATAGTCCATGTTTTTCCCTCTCATTCAAGGAAGTTCTAACAACCATCATAGAGGATAGGGCCCAAAAGGCATATGGACAAGATGAAGAGGGTTATGTTAGACATCTAAACAGATCTTGGTTGATGAAACAAAGAAAATAAATCACCAAGATTTCTAAGAACTTCACAAGATTATACTTCCAAGGGGAGATTGATGGCATAATCACCTTACTAAATAGAGTAATGGGTAAATCAGAGTCCAAGTTGTATCACACCTGGATGTATTAGTTTATGGATATGATCTTAAAGGATAGAGAGTACATTGATTGGGAATAATTGGTAAGTGATAATATATACCAACAACTCACCACTATCCAAAATACCATGAAATTCATCATGACATCCTATGCCATTTATATGTTAGCAAGATAGTCCTTCTTCCCAATGACTATAGAGGGAACATTAGGAGAAGGAGATGGATAAAAAATAGTATGGGAGCACTATACCCAATTGGAATATAAAGAGTTTTAGAAGCATTTCATAAGGGTCGAAGATGCTTTCATTTTCCCTATCTTGCATAAGTTTGGTTGGAGATATATAGTGATAATTTCTCCAGAGGCAAAAAATTGATAAATGGTTGGGGACATTGGTTCATCCAATTTCCCAAGGCCACATACATTAGAATTGTTGGTTTCACTGGAGCACCTTTCTTGCTTCCCATGCTTTTTAGTGATGTTTATTTTGTTAGAGTTCTTAAGGAAAATCATCGAGGTACATAAGAATTTAATGAGAAACATAAGCTAGGGGTGCAATTTTATTTTGTTTTAGGATATTATACATGTGCTTTAGTGGTATGTGCCAAGGCATCTAAAGACTTATTGGCCTCTATTAGCTAAAATTATTTCATGCTCATGCAAGTTATGACCTTGAAGATAAAGTGGAAAGAATATTTGGGTCAAAATACAAGAACAAGGCCAATATGGAAGATTTATAGGTTGATTGCTATAATGATCATGACACAAGGAAGAAAATCTTCCATAAGTTAACTTTGCAAAAAATGAGAGACATGGAGATTGGGGAAGGCATTCCCAAAAATATGATTCATGATGGGAATGTATTGAATCACATATGCGATACAAAAACTGTAGATAATATGTTTGCCTCAAATCAATTGGGTTGTCCTAGAAGACAATTCAATGAAAACAATTAATCAAGTTGTGAAAACTTTCAACTTATCTTGGTTAAAAGAAATCAAAGAACAATTTAAAAAGGGGAAGGAGAAGAAAAGGAAAATATGAAGTGACCCCTCATCCACGCCTAAGAAGACTAAAATGAAGGAATATGACTCATTAGAAGAACTGCAACAAGCATTTGAGAAGGAAAAGATGAAAATGAGGTAGTTGAGGTTGGAGTAAAATCATATTTTGCTACAACTCCTTTATGACAAGCTTATCCTCAACAATCGTGCATGGTAGTTTCATTGCCATCACTCTTTAATGGGGCCAAGAAACCAGGAATGGTTGAGTTTGACTTATCTTCATCATCGAAGAAAAATGCTTCTCCTACAAGAATGCCATAAAAAATAGCAACTACCGCTATACCAACAACTTCAAGGACACAAGGAAATAAAGATGATAAAGTAGAAACAAATGATGTAAGTGATAAGTTGGTAAAATAGATTGAAGAACAACTAAGGAAAGGAGAATGAGTTTTGTAAACTCCTTAATCTGCTCCAAGTCAAGAAAAATCACTTCTTGAAATAGTATCAAGTGAAGAGATAAACAGAAGTGAAATTGAAGTTGAATAATAGAAGTAAATATATCAAGAAAAACTTACTCAATATGTGCAAAGTCCTCAAAGTCCACAACAAGAGCAACAATAGCAACAACAACTAGGATTAGATACATCAATGGAAAAAGAGCTTGTAGGTCTATGTGGTTAAAAATAGATTTTTCCAAAAGAGAAAATATTATTACAAAACCACTAGATCTAGAATCTATCACAATTATCATTGACAAAGAAAGACCAAAGAAGAAGCTCAAAGTCTTATTAGCCATTAGGATGATCCAGAGCAAAGAAAAGATTGTTGAAATAGAAACTACTATGGTAGATAAGGATGCTAAGTATTTGACTCCTCAATATTATCAAACAACTCAAGTCAATATGGGAAAACAAACAAGGGAAGAAGAATATGTTTCTTTAGATATTGTTGTGGAAACATTGAAGCTATGAGTTGAAAAAATTAGAAAACCAAGAAAGATCTCAAACAACAATTGCAACAAATGAAGGATTTCATAAATGACTAATCAATAAAATGGCTCAACAAGAGGTTACATCCACTTTCACACCAATTTTAATTTCTAAGACAAAAGATGGTTATTTACAAGAAATGTGTGAGGCTCAAATCCATCTATAACTTTTGTGATCCCTTGATAGGTTCAATTATGCTAGATTAGTAAATCATTTGATGTCTTTACCAACATTATTTAAATATGATATAGCATTGGAATCACCAACAAATATTTTGAGTAAATCTCTATTTTTACTCTCTTAGAGCATTATGTTAAAATGTGTGTGTAATTGAGGAAGACATTTATTTAAGCTAAAGATATTGGAGACCATCGAAATTATACCCAAACACATGTTTAATGTTCTAATTATTCTATGACCTAGTTTAAGTGATTATTGTGGTATATATGTTTTATTAATTGTGAATTGGCAAACTAGTTAGGAATGTATGTGAGCATGTTGAATTGAGATGTCATACATCATATGATGAACAAATTGTAGTGTAGAAAAATTTATCCCTTTACATTTTCACACTTGTTTGGGCCCTTCCTGTTAAAATTGGGCTTATTTATGCATTAATTGGTCTTATTTTTGCATCCACAAGCCTAATAAATTGTATTTTTCTAAGGAGAATCCTGACATTTAATAAATGGCACTTCATAATTTAACATTTTTGGCTGTGTTCCAAATTTAGGGATTAGGGACTCATGCGCCTAATAAATTAGGCTAGTATAGAAAAATGTATCCCTTTACATTTTCACACTTGTTTGGGCCCTCCCTATTAAAATTGGGCTTATTTGCGCCTTAATTGGTCCTATTTTGCATCCACAAGCCTAATAAATTGCATTTTTCTAAGGAGAATCTTGATATTTAATAAATGGCACTTCATAATTTAACATTTTTTGTTGTGTTCCAAATTTGGGTGTATGAGTCCTCCCTAGGTTTTGGCCCTAAAATTCAAATGCAACATTAAGTATCACACTTTTCAAAGTGTGTGTCGGACCAGGTTTTAGGTCCTGGGACTCAAATGCCCAACTGGGCATATGAGTCCCGCTTTAGCCTAGGACCTATTTTGATTAAAATTCTTGGCAAGATTTTATTATCCTTAGTTTCAATTTTCAAAATGTCGGCTTGTAGTGTTGTAGTTTCAGGAAATTAAGCACAAACAAGTATAAATACAAGGTTATTTCACTTAGTTTCACCTAGATTTTCAAGTGTTCAAATCTTAGAGCCAAGTTTTTTTTATCAAGAGTGATTTCAAGAGAATTCAAGGGCAGATTTATACATCATTTATTGCAGAAATCAAGATTCCCTTATCATGTCAAATATTTATTGCATCATGCATGTTGTTTGAGCTAATATGGCGATGTAGAGTTCAAGATCTATTCAAGCATTCAAAGGCATTATCTTTAATCAAGTCATGATCAAGATCCACATCCATTGAAGCCAATTCATGCAATTTGCACATCTACAATCTAAGTTTCAAGCAAGATTTGGTGAGTTGCTACATAGTGTTATTCATTCATCATTCCTTTCATTCTTTTATTCATTTCAAGGTTTAATTACCAAAACGGGGTTTGACCAAGGTAAACCCCCATTCCCTAACTAAACAAAATTTTTATCTCTTGTGATGTGTGTTTGTATATCTAGGTGAATTGGAGCTTGAAGATCCTTTGAAGATGAAATTGCAAAGTTGTCAAAGTTGTCATCTTCATAGAAACTCACCTATAGACCAGAATTCATACTTTCAAGACTTGAAGATTGGACAAGAAGGAAGCTATAGGAGATCACTAAAGGCTACAAAAACATCATTTCAAATCTTGCAGGTGGACTCATACGCCCAACTTGGTGTATTAGTCCCAGACAAGGACTTTTGACAAAATTTCAAATAGTGTCAACTTTGGGTTTGGAAGATTTGAAAAGATCCTTAAAAAAACCTATAGGACTCATATGCCCAACCTGGCGTATTAGTCTCGGGGCAATATTTTATCACCAACCTGCAAATCCTAATTAGCCTTCAAAGATTACAAACTCTGCCTTGAAAACCCTAGAGGAGGACTAATACGCCCTACATAGCATATTAGTCCTGGTGCAACCCTATAAGCAGTTTTTAGAGTTTGCAAATCTTGTTTTGGCCTCTTCATTTCACCAGGTACTTTTTTGTTTCCATTTTTTGTTTTAGCCTTATTTCACATTCTTAAGTTTCTAGGTTACATAGTGAGTTTGCATAAGTGTTTTCATTTCCCTTTTTGAATCGTTATTTGATGGTGAACCCCCATCCATTTACACTAGGAAACCACTAGATTCCTCAATGGAGTTGATTCACCTAAGGGTTGATAGTTACTTGGTTGATGGATTTAGTTTCCTAATGAAATAAGGAGAAATATAGAGGCTTATCACACCTTCATTTCGGTGAGCATCATCCCCATTTTCCTCTTCCTCCTTTTCCTTCATTTCATTTTGGTGAACCTGACCTTAAGACCCTTGAATTTCTAATTTGGAGACCATTGTAGCCCTAGATATAGGTTGCATTAGATTTGCATTACATTTTGCATTAGTTGAATTGCATTTAGGGCTCCTAAAGTTTGCATTAGTGAAAATTACATTGAATTTGAATTACATTTCAAATTAGTCAAAAAATTTATCATTTTACCTTTTTTGTGCTTGCATCTAGAGACTCAATTTTGCAAAAATCTATTATAGACTTGATTGTTTTCTATCAAGAACCAAAAAAAACACAGTTAATCAGAGATCTCAAGCTTCACTTTTAGAAACCTAGAATAGGGACCTATATGCCTAATTGGCGTATTAGTCCCTATACAGGTAGATTCTGCTAGAATTTTGAGTGTTTTTTAATCTTTGTTTGCACTAATCATCAACCTAAAACCCTAAACTTGGGACTGATATGCCCATCTAGGCGTATAGGTCCCTGATAAGTCAAAAACCCTAAAACATGGGACACTTTGCAAAAAAGTGGGATTGATACACCCATCTAGGCATATAGGTCCCTTATTAGGGGTCTGATCTAATTTTTCAGATTTATGTTTGTTCATGTTCTTAGTCTCTGCCCCTGTGCATAGCTTTGATCAGTATTGGTCTAAGGCAGTTTGTTTTAAGATTTAAGAGCTTGCATGTTTATTTTGCAATGGATTGCATTAGGTTTTCATTAGTTGCATTACATTTAGGGTTCTTTAACAACTGCATTAGTTTGCATTGCCTATAGGGGTTTAAATTTGCATTTTTTGCATTGTTTAAATTTGAAAAATTCAAAAATTTGCATGCATTTAGTGTTTTCATTTCTAAATCATTCCAAAATCATTTCAATAACAAAAATCCTCATATCTGAAAAATGTTTACATTCCTAGAGCTTTGGATAAAAGTACTTTTCACTTTCAGATACATAATGTTGACGTTCTTAAAGCTTTGCATAAGTTTGACAAAGGTACTTTTCACTTTTGCGTACACAATGTTTACATTCATGAAATCTTACATAAGTTGTATAAAAGTACTTTTCATTTTTGGGCACACATTGTTCACATTCTTGAAGCATTGCATAAGATGGATAAAAGTACTTTTCATTTTTTGTCAAACAATGTTAATATCTTACCTTTCTGAGCATGCCAAGAAAATGTCCACCTCTCCCACTTATTAGAATGTTTTAATGAAAGAGAATACAATAGTGGACAATCATGACAATCAAATTTTGTCTTCTCCTAATATCTCTCCTATTTGTGACGAAGATATTTTGGTGTTAGAAGATCCAATCATTGAGTTCCATGAGAATCCTATTTGTTTCTCTTCCCCTACTAAGGAAAACATAATTGAACAAGAGGATACCATCATTGATAAGCAAGGAAATACAACCATAGATGACTCCCCTAATTGTGATGAAGTTATTTTAGAGGAACCAACCTTTGAATGTCTTGAACGTCTAGTTTGTTTCTCTCCTAAAGACTCTCCCACTAGGGAAGATATCATGTTGCAAGAAAATGACAACATTGACAATAGTGATATGGTTTCCTTAGATGAAGATGATGAAGTGACATTAGACTCTCCTTCACTAAGATATTATGAAAATAAAGATAAGTCTTCTAAGGTTATGCATATTAGATATTCCTTGAAGTACTCTCTTGAGCCTAAACTTATCATTTATCCACCCTCACAACAACCACAAGTTCAAAATAAACCTGTGCTTATCTTAGAACCACCTAAAAGGCAACTTGATAATGAAAATGTTTTGTAGCAACTGAGTTACAATACCGTTGCTCATACATATAACACTAGAAACAATCTGTAAACAAGAAAAATAACTCCAACATCCCTCTCATTACCTCAACCTATCTTGCCTAGTGCCCCTCGTTTGCCTTTACATAATGGAAATGAGTATGATCTTGTTGAACAAATAAAGAATACTCCTGCGAAGATATCCTTATGTGATCTTATTCAAGCCTCACCTAATTATCATAACATACTTCAAAGTGATTTACAAGAAGTTCCTACCCCTCCTAGTGTGCAACCAAATGATGTGGCAGCCCAAATTCAAGCTATAAATCCGATCAACTTAGACATTACTTTCCATCAAGATGAGTTACCTTCGCTAGAAGTACAAAAACAAAATGAAGCTTTTATGATAATAGCTATCTTCAATAGGATAGGGATAAAGTGAACCCTTGTTGACAATGGGTCAACTCTTAATGTGTGTAGTGTAACCCTTTTGGATAAGCTTGGTGTAGATAAATCAAGAATTGAACCCGATTCCTTATCGATTCAAGGATTTGACATTGTAGAAAAACAACTGCTTGGTGTGATCACATTACCTATTATAGTCAAGAATGTAACACTACAGACCCCAATCCATGTTATGCCTCGTGATCTTTCATATAATCTTCTTTTAGGAAGACCATGGATTCATGCGATGAATGGGGTGCCTTCTACCCTTCATCGTAAAATGAAGTATGTCTACAACAACAAAGTGTATACAATCAAATCTTACCCTAAACCAAACAGTTGCTTGAACATTGAGAAAGGCAAGGAAAATCCTTTAAAAACATTGACACCAACTACACAAGTGGAACCCATGCAAGAGAAAGAAAGAGAAAAGCATATTGAGGAATTCATGAAGCTATTGGAGGATGACTGGGGTTCCTTAGATTTTACACCTACATTCATGGGAGAATACAAGATCATAAAAAAAGAGTCTGAAAAGAAAAAAAACCAACGGTAATTTCAACATGAAATTCATATGAACCTCTGAAAGCATCCACCTCAACCACTTTGGAAGAAGAGGCAAATTACACAACAAACTTTGATGAAGTTGATTATGAGCAACCATCGAATCTGAAAGAAATGAAAAAGCTTTATGGAAGAGGTTATGAAATTTTGAAACAACTTGGTTATAGTGGAAAAGGATTCGATGCTAGAGAATAAGGTATCCATGTCCCCATAGAGCCTAAAACACAAGAAACCGCTAGTGGTCTTGGTTATTGTCCTTTGAAAGAAACGAAAGAATCAAAGAAATCCTCACTTAATATCAATTTCATCACACAAAACACTAATGATTCAAATTTATTAGATTTTACACCCTCCTGTAAAGGAGAGCACAAAATCTCACAATTTAAAGAGTCTTGTGTAAGTATGACACCTTGTACTAAGAAAGAGATATCTTTGTCGCAAAATAAAGGGACAACTACTATTGATCAAGAGAGTATCTTGTCGAGACTCATCCAAGATCGTTTGATATCTCTCCCTCCAAGAACACAAAAGAAATTTTATACCACAAGTTCATGTTGTGCATATCATAGAGTTCATGGTCATTCTACTAACAAATGTAAGGCTTTAGGTACTAAAATTCAACTTCTTAAGGAATGTGGTGCTCTTCAGGTTGGGTTGAAGCACCTATTTCTTCTAATTGACATTTATTTTCATTATATTATGTTTCTCATCAATCATCTTAGCTCATCCTTGTCTTGCACTAAGTGGTGGCAAGGGGTTAGGAAGCTTTGTCCTCATATGGCACTTTTCATTGTCTCTTTTGGCTAGTTGACTGCGTTCCATGTATATATAAGAGCAAGCTTGGGCTGTGGACAACATGCCTTAAGTTGGATCGCATGTGATGTACTTTTCTTTCTATGTTTAGCATTACATTTTGTGGAAACCCTTTATTTATGATATAGTTTCATTCAGGAACATATGACTTGGCATAGGGCTTTCTAAATAAGCTCACATGTCTTCTTCTACTTTAAAGCGGATTGCTCATAGCAATGGTGTTAGCAATCACTTTAAAGTTGGGGCATACATTGACGTTATCTTTCGACATTTCTCATGTTTCAGTGTGTGATTTTCTTTCTTCTTGTGATGCGTCCTTTTCTTGGTGGTGTCATTGGGTTTGATTTCCTTCAAGAGTGTGATATTTTTTTGATTTGTCCTCTCTTGGAGACATTAGGCACGATGTTCCCTAAGAAGAGACCTTACATGAACTAAGCAAAGCCCCTTTGAACAAATCTTTACTTCCACGTTGTTCATAAGCTTGAAGTTTCATTTTGTGGTGCCTTATTGAAGTTATCATAGGGATAGCTTTGGTATGGTTAGTATGATGAGAAGCTTAAGTGAGGGCATGAATTTTCTCATTGTGCAATGAGAGTAGGTAAATACCAACATGACTTTCTCATTGAGCCACCCTTTTTGGATACTCACCCAACGGACAACTTGAAGTTTCGTTGCCCCAAACTGAGCATCCATTTTTGGACAAACAACCTAGACTTGGTCCACATCATGTTGGACAGATTGTCAAGGCTTGATCCACCCCCATTTTCTTTCTTCTTTATGTCTTTGATAGTGTATGTTTGTATCTTTTTGTTGCTTCATACATCATTCACATGTGTGTTCCTTTGTGCTTATGTTGGTTTGATGTGGTATCTTGGCTCTCGGTGGCTTGATTCACCCTCCTTGATCTTTTTCATCCTACACTATCCACATTTGTACACTTGAACCCTTCTTTATGTCTATTTGTCTACTTTAGTGTGTGTTTGACACAAGGTCATCCTCTCACTAAAGTGGGGGCTAAATGTAGTGTAGAAAAATGTATCCCTTTAAATTTTCACACTTTTTTGGGCCCTCCCTGTTAAAATTGGGCTTATTTATTGCATCCACAAGCCTACTAAATTGCATTTTTCTAAGGAGAATATCGACATTTAATAAATGGTACTTCATAATTTAACATTTTTGGTTGTGTTCTAGATTTGGGGATTTGGGACTCATATGCCCATCTAGGCGTATGAGTTTTCCCTAGGTTTTGGCCTTAAAATTCAAATGCCACATTAAGTATCACACTTTTCAAAGTATGTGTCCCAGGTTTTAGGTCCTGGGACTCATACGCCCAACTAGGCATATGAGTCCCGCTTTAACCGAGGACCTATTTTGATTCAAATTCTTGGAGGGATTTTATTGTCCTTAGTTTCAATATTCAAATGTTGGCTTGTAGTGTTGTAATTTCGAGAAATTAAGCACAAACAAGTATAAATACAAGGTTATTTCACTTAGTTTCACCTAGATTTTTAAGTGTTCAAATCGTCGAGCTACGTTTTTGATCAAGAGTGATTTCAAGAGCATTCAAGGGAAGATTTATACATCATTTGTTGTAGCAATCAAGATACCCTTATCATGTCAAATATTTATTACATCATGCATGTTGTTTGAGCTATTATGGCGATGTAGAGTTCAAGATCTATTCAAGAATTCAAAGGCATTATCTCTAATCAAGTTTCATGATCAAGATCCACATCCATTGAATCCAATTCATGCAAGTTGCAGATCTAGAATCCAAGGTTTAAAGAAGGTTTGGTGAGTTGTTACATAGTGTTGTTCATTCATCATTCCTTTCATGCTTTTATTCATTTCAAGGTTTAATTACCAAAATGGGGCTTGACCAAGGAAAACCCCCATTCCCTAACAAAACATTTTTCTCTCTTGTGATGTGTGTTTGCAGATCTAGGTGAATTGGAGCTTGAAGATCCTTTGAAGATGAAATTTCAAACTTGTTAAAGTTGTCATCTTCACAGAAACTCACCTACAGAACAAAATTTAGACTTTCAAGACTTGAATATTGGACAAGAAGGAAGCTACATGAGATCACTAAAGGCTACATAAACATCATTTTAAATCTTGTAGATGGACTCACATACCAAACTTTGTGTATTAGTCCCAGATAGGGCCTTTTGACAACATTCAATAGTGTCGGATCTAGGTTTGGAAGATTTAGAAAGATCCTCAAAAAAACCTATAGGAGGACTCATACGCCCAAGCTAGTGTATTAGTCTCGGGACAACATTTTATCACCATCCTACACATCCTAATTAGCCTTCAAAGATTCCACACTCTGCCCTAAAAACCCTAGAGGAAGACTCATATGCCCTACCTGGCGTATTAGTCATGGTGCAACCCTAAAAACAGTTTTCACAAGTTTGCAGATCTTGTTTTTGCCTCTTCATTTCACCAGGAACTTTTTTGTTTCCATTTTGTGTTTCAGTCTGATTTCACATTCTTAAGTTTCTAGGTTACATAGTGAGTTTGCATAAGTGTTTTCATTTCCCTTTTTGAAGCATTATTTAATGGTGAACCCTCATCCAATTATGCTAGGAACCCACTACATTCCTCAATGGAATTGATTTACCTAAGGGTTGATAGTCACTTGGTTGAGGGACCTATTTTCATAATGAAATAAGGAGAAATATAGAGACTTATCACACCTTCATGTTGGTGAACATTATCCCCCCTTTCCTCTTCCTCATTTTCCTTCATTTTACAAATTTAAATTGATATGAGGTAAGGAATTATGTGTACCTAACTTTATTCTGAATGATTTTCTAATGTCTTTTATGTCATTTGGAAAAGGATACTATTTGGGAATGAACTAGGACCTTTGAAGATTGTAAAAAATTGAAAAAGATTATTGGCCAAATATCGTCAAGGGTAAATCAATAACAACTCAAACCGATGACAGGTATACCTAAGGTGAGTTGACAAGGTAAGTTATATGTATTGGATATCAAGTTGCATAATGATAATTAGTAATAAAAGTTTGTTCAAGGATCAATTTGTTGTAATGTGATGTTGTTGATTGTTGTCAGTAATGGTTGTCATTGATGTCAACATATCTTGGTTGATTGATTTTGATGCTTTGATGATCTAGATTGGCATGCTTCGGATGTTGTGCTGTGATGATTTATCTTTAGTTGTGCTTGTCCTGGTCCCATTCATTTTGCAACATAATGAGACACACTCTTATGGGTTCAGACCGATCTAGAAATTGGTTAATGTGTTCCAAAACATTGTTTGCATTGTAACGTGTATATTCTATTTTCGGATATCATGGTAGCGTGTTGATTTGAGTGAAGAGGTTTTGATTGGTCCACCTTTCATTCCTCTCCACCATAGGAATGTTTTATGGTGACCTAATTCAAATTGTGTTTGGCCGACTTAGGATTTTATGGAAGCATGCAATGGTATAAGTAAAAGTTGATTCTGTTCGATGAAAGCAAGTGTGATGAATGTGAAAATCCAAACATTGTAAAGTATGCAAAAGTATATGACTAGAGGCAACAAATAGTGAGATTCCATCTGGTGTCATTGTTGGTGACAGTTATTTCAGCAGTGGATTCGCTTTCATCATTCTTCTGGCAGTGAGTCATTTTTTGTTGGCACTAAGCCCTTTTTCTATAGGCAGTGAGCCTTTCTCTTTTGGTAGTGAGCCTTTTTTATCTTTGGCTGTAATAGTCAGGCAGTGAGCCCACCAACAATGAGCCTTACCTGCAATGAGCAACTTGGTAGTGATCCCTTTGTAAAAATCACCTTAATTGGTGTCACCTTAACTGGCATTTTATAATTGAGAATTAGCATTCTCTGTGGTTTTTCCCTTCTTGGATTTCCACCTAAATTTTGGTGTTCTTTGTGCATGGTGTTTTTATGTGCTTTCATGTTCATATCGATTAGATAATTATCTAGTTGATTTAAGTTTGATCCAAATTAATTAAATTCAAGAAAATTGTTTTATAATAACTGATTCACCCCCCTCTCATTTATTCGGACTGTTCTACAATTGGTATCAGATCCTTGGTTCCTTGAAGAAGAGCTTAACTGCTTGGGGTAGATCTGATGGCGTACAAACTGTTAATTCTTGTATTTGATGGATTTGACTGCAGTTTCTGGAAAGTGTAGATGAGAGGTTACTTGATCTCCCTAGGATACAAGACTTGGAAAGATGTTGAGAAAAAATATGTTGAACCAGCAGCTGGTCCCAGTTCTGCAGATGGGGTTTCATCCTATGAAGAGAATGAAAAGGAAAGGTATGCAATATTTAGTGCTTTGTCTAAGATTGAGTTAACAAAATTTATTTCATTGGGCACCACTTATGAATTTTGGGAAAAGTTGAAAGAAATCTATGAAGGAAATGATAGAGTCAAATGATCAAAGAAGTTGGCAGCTAAGTGCAGATATGAAAACTTGAGGATGGAAGAAAGTGAGGATATAGCAAGCTACTTTCAAAGAGTTGACAATGTAGTAAATGAATTCAAAAATCAAGGAGTCACTCTAACAGATGAAGATGTTATGGAGAAGATTTTGATGACCCTACTAGAAAGCTACAGTGACAAGATCTTAGATATTGAGGAAGATTATGATCCAAAGAAATTCACCAGAGAGCAACTATTTAGCACCTTGACAACATTTGAGATGAGGAAATTTGGAAAAGAAAAGGAGAAATCTGAAACAACCTTCAAAGCCACAAAAATAGAAGATGATCCGGATGATGAAAGTTCAAATGAGTTGGAAGCAAACTTCACAAGGAAATGGAAGAAAGGTACCGGCAAGTACAAAGGTATGTTGCCTCTTAAATGCTTTAGATGTGGAAAGATTGGTCATTTAGCAACTAAGTGTCTGGAAAAAGGAACAAGGCAAAACTTTAAAAAGATCAATAAGAAGGCCTATTATGTTAATGAGAATTTTGGCATCCCGGATGATGAATTAGATCATGAGGATTGTTTTTTTTGGTGGAAAAGGATGAACCTAGATTTGATATCTCTAATATTTGTCTGAAATCTAATGATAACACTGAAGCCGCCATTATTTGTTAAAAGAAACATAGATGAATGGTTGATTGATAGTGGATGTTCGAATCATATGACCAGTGATAAAAGTAAGTGTGTGAAGCTTGAGAAATATGATGGAGGTTATATTAGATTTGAAGATGATAAAACAACACAGATTGTTGGAATTGGTTCTATTACCGTTGATGGAAAACATAACACTAACAATGTTTACTATGTGAAGAATTTATATCATAATCTTCTAAGTGTTGGAAAAATGTGCGAAAATGGCTATAATGTGGTGTTTCAGGATGATGGTTGTGAGATCTGAAAGAGATTCAAAAATGTTATTGCAGCTAGAAAAAGAACAAGTGGGAATATGTATCAATTGGAAGGAGCTACAAAGAGATGCTTACTTTCTCAGTCCAATGACAGTTGGATCTAGCACCAAAGGATGTGTCACATCAACTTCAATAATTTGGTAAGGATAAGTTCAACAAGAGTAGTCAGAGATTTTCCAAGATTGGCCAAACTAGACAACACTATCTACAAAGGATGTCAAGAAGGAAAGCATCCCAAAGAAACGTTCTAAAGAAAAGAAGAATCGTCTACCAATTTGTTGGACCTTGTACATACTGACCTATGTGGTCCAACCAAAACAAGAAGCTTACAAGGTGAGAGATATTTCATGCTTTTAATAGATGATTATTCCAGATTAATCTAGTTTGCATTTTTAAAAGAAAAATTAGAGGCTTTAGAAAAAAATCAAGATTTTCAAGGTAAGAGTTGAGAATGAAGTTGACAGAAGAATCGAGTGTTTAAGATCTTATAAAGGAGGAGAGTTTACTTTTGATGAATTCAAAAAATTATGTGAAAAAAATGGCATTAAAAGACAATTATCTTCCCCTAGAACACCTCAGCAAAATGGTGTAGTGGAAAGAATGAACTAGACAATTCAAGAAGCAACTAGAACAATGATCAATGAAGCAGGTTTACCACAGGAATACTGGAGAGAAGCAATACACACAACAATTTACACTCTTAACAAAATACTATTTCAGAGGAAATATGGAAAGACATCATATGAGCTATGGCATGGAAGAGCTCCCACAGTAAAGTACTTCAATTTTTTTGGAAGCAAATGCTACATCCAAAGGGATGAGGAAAATCTTGGAAAGCTCAATAGCAAAGCAGATGAAAGCATATTTTTGGGTTACTCTACAAGAAGCAAAGTGTATTGGTGTTACAACAAGAGACTAAACAAGATGGTTGAAAGTGTGAATGTGAAAGTAGATGAAATGAATCAGATGATGACAAAGAAAAGAAGGATAAGAAAGAAGAAGAGACAAAGGAGGCTCCAACAACTACAACTAAGACCCCAAAGTATGTACAAAAAAACCACTCAGAAAACCAGATTATTGGAGATAAAAATAAGGGAATCACCACAATAAGCAAAGTAGCTCAAAAGCAATTATTATTGTGTCTACTCTCAAAAACTGAGCCAAAGACTGTAGAAGAAGCATGCAATGATGAGAGTTGGATGAAGGAAATGAAAGAAGAGCTTGGTCAGATAAAGAAAAATCAGACTTGGAAACTTGTGCCCAGACTGGCAAACAAAAATGTAATTGGAACAAAGTGGGTATTCCAAAACAAGCTGGACAAAAATGGAAAAGTAATGAGAAACAAGGCAAGATTGGTTTGAAAAGGTTACACTTAGGTCGAAAATATTGACCTTGAAGAAACATATGCCCTTGTTGCCCAGATGGAAGCAATCTGGATATTCTTAGCTTTTGTAGCTTTTAAGGATTTCAAAGTCTACCAAATGGATGTAAAATCTACATTCTTGAATGGAGAATTGAAGGAAGAAGTCTGCATTGAGTAATTGGAGGGATTCAAGTTCGGAAGTGGCCCGGATGTTGTTTGTAGGTTGAAGAAACCTTTATATGGGTTGAAGCAGGCACCTAGAGCCTGGTATGGCAGATTAGATAAGTATCTGGTTAGACAAGGATTTTAGAAGGGATCTGCTGATAGTAATTTATACTACAAAATTCACTTAGATCAAATGTTAATTGTTGTTGTTTATGTTGATGACATAATTTTTGGAGGAAATTATATGTGTAGAAAATTTAAAGATGAAATGCAGAAGGAATTTGAAATGTCTATGATTGGTGAGTTAAATTTCTTCCTTGGACTACAAGTAAATCATAACAGCAAAGGAATTTTTATCTCTCAATCCAAGTATACCAAAGAATTATTGAAGAAGTTTGGGTTGGAGAACTCCAAACCAGTTTGTACGCCTATTGTTACTGAATGCAAATTGACAAAAGAAGATGATTCACCTAAAGTTGATGCAAGTATGTATAGGTCAATGATTGGAGGATTGTTATATTTGATTGCTACCAGACCGGACATTATGTATGTTGTTTGTTTAGCAGCTAGATTTCAACAAGAACTAAAGGAATCAAATGTTGTTGCAATAAAAAGGATCTTTATATATTTGAAGGGTACAAAAGATATGGGGTTATGGTATCCAAAGGACTAAGATTTCACTCTGACAGCTTAGACTAATGTTGATTGGGTAAGATGTGTTGATGACAGGCGAAGCACAAGTGGTGGAGCTTATTTCCTTGGCTCCCGATTGGTTGCTTGGTCAAGTAAGAAACAAGATTCTATATCTCTATCTACTCTTGAAGTTGAATGCATTGCAACATCCTCATGTTGCACTCAGGTGCTATGGATGAAACAAACGTTGAAGAAAATTGGCATATCATTTGATGAACCAATCTCAATTATGTGTGATAATACCAGTGCAATAAACATTTCTAAGAATTTGATACAACACTCCAGAATGAAACATATATCCATTAAATATCATTTCTTTAAAGAGAAGGTATTTGACAATGAGGTCAGACTTGAATCTGTACCTACAAAAGAGCAAATTGTAGACATTTTCACAAAATCGTTGAGGAAAGATACTTTTGAGTATCTCTGGGAGAAGTTAGGGGTTCTACCCCCTCCTAATCTACAATAATGTGCACCAGGGTGTGCATTGGTCCAAGACATTACATGTTCACTCTTATCTACATCAATGTTAGGAGGCTTCCTCATAGGGGGAGCAAAGTAAGTTTTTCAGGAGGATATTTTCCCTTTGTCCTTGATGTTAAAGGGGGAGAAGAAAAAAAGACAAGAGGATGTTGACATTTGAGTTGTTTGTTTTGTTGTTGATGGATGTTTCCATCAATGACAAAGGAGGAGATTGTTGGAATGTGATGATGTTGATTGTTGTCATTAATGGTTGTCATTGATGTCAACATATCTTGGTTGATTGATTTTGATGCTTTGGTGATCAGGATTGGTGTGCTATGGATGTTGTGCTATGATGATCTATCTTTGGTCGTGCTTGTCATGGTCCCATTCATTTTGCAACATAATGAGACACACTCTTATGGGTCCGGACCAATTTGGAAATTGGTTAATGTGTTTTGGAACATTGTTTGCATTGTAACATGTATATTCTATTTTTGGATATCATGGTAGTGTGTTGATTTGAGCGAGGAGGTTCTAATTGGTCCACTTTTCATTCCTCTCCATCGTGGGAATGTTTTGTGGTGACCTAATTCAAATTTTGTTTGGTCGACTTAGGATTTTATGGAAGCATGGAATGGTATAAGTAAAAGTTGATTATGTTCGATGAAAGCAAGTGTGATGGATATGCAAATCCAAACATTGTGAAGTATGCGAAAGTATATGACCGAAGGCAGTAGACAGTGAGATTCTATTCAGTGTCATTGTTGGTGACAGTTATTTCAGTGGTGGATTCCCTTTCATCATTCTTCTGGAAATGAGTCATTTTTTGTTGGCAGTGAGCCCTTTTTCTATAGGCAGTGAGCCTTTCTCTTTTGGTAGTGAGCCTTTTTATCTTTGGTTGTAATAGCCAAGTAGTGAGCCCACTGACAGTGAGCCTTACTTGTAGTGATCAACTTGGCAGTGAGCCCCTTTTAAAAATCACCTTAACCAGTGTTTTATAATTGAGAATTAGCATTCTCCATGGTTTTTCCCTTCTTGGGTTTCCACGCAAATTCTAGTGTTCTTTGTGCATGGTGTTGTTATGTCCTTTCATGTTCATATCTGGTTGATTTAAGTTTGATCTGGATTAATTAAAGTCAAGGAAATTGTTTTATAATAATTGATTCACCCCCCCCTCTCCGTTATCTAGACTGTTCTACACAATTAAATAGTATAGTTAAATAATTAAGTAAAAAGTTAGGACTTCATTATTATTGAGGATAGGCTCGAATGCCTATTTTGCATAGAGGAAGGTAACAAATATGTGTGTGTGTGTGTATACACACACACCAACTATTGAATTTGACCTTGTCAATATTTGTGATCAAGTGATTATTATGATTTTTAACAAATCTTGTATTTAGAAAAATACATATGGGATGAGTGCCAATGGGAAGAAGGGAGAACCATTCAAAACCCTTATCAATATTTCACTTGGTTGAAGTTCTTGAATGTGATGTTGTGCAATGAAAGGAGAATCTATGTGTGGGTTAGTATTAGAGTCAAGTGAAAATTGTATTTGTGATTTATTTATTGTGAATTTGTAAATGTGACCTTAGAACCTAGAAAATATTTTTGAGGTTTATGAATTATGGGTCATGTGTGAATTGTGTTTTGCTAATTAATTTTAAAGTCATTTTATTATGTTGTGTAAGTGGTGTTAAGGGATGAAAGTATCAATCAATTTTAAATTTCGGATTCATTCTTTAAGGGGCATTTAAAAGGTCATAAAAATCTTATTTTATAGTGTAATAATGTTTTTTAGGACCTTAGGGTAAGTACCTATGGGTATGGGGTCCATTTAAACCTAATCTTGGTGTGACCCCTCTTAATTGCCTATTAAAAGGAGTGATGAAAATCAAATTTGGGGATGGGAGAAATGGACTTGTCTTATCTCATTCTCATTCCCCTATCCTCATTTATGAACTTGGAAAAGCCCACAAAGGACTCACATGTGTGAGCCTCCTTTGTAAGAGATCATGGGAATAGTGTCCAAGCACATTCCCCATCTCCCCAAAAGTATCGCACATGTGTGAGCACTTGTGGCGATGAGTGCTTGAAGGGTGAATGAGAGAGTGATAGGTGTCACTCCCCCATTCAAGGGATTGAGTTAGGGTTTCTATTTTCCTCCCTTTGAATAATGGAAAAATGGGAGCTTTTGGGAGTTCATTTGGTTTTTTTATTTTTTTCATACTTGTGGTTTTAGGAGAAAGGAGGGATAGAAGATTTTTGGCATTTTGATGGTGGGAGTTCAAATTCTTAGAATGGTGTAGAGAGATAAGTCTTCCATACCTTTCTTTTTACCATTGTTTGTTTGTATAGATGTATAGAGATTTATTTTTAAATTGATATACAAAGAAAATGGTGTTTTTCCTTCTATTATTAAGTTTGTGTGTGATAAAAAAGGAGTCTTAGGTCAATTGTGAGTGGGAAATGGTAGGGGGGTTTATGAGCATTCTAGAGTTATTTCATTTATGGTTTGAAGTTGGCATATTTGGATAAGAAGGTTTTCAAAATGTTTTACTTGGCTCAAGGGAAGGCTAGGGTCTAGAAATGGCATAATGATGCCATGTTTGGTAGGGTGGAGAGCTTTCTTTTCTTCTCTCCCATTGGTATATTGGCATGCTACTACTGAAGCTTTCTATACTTTTCCTTGAAGATGGGTATTGGAGCTTGACCTCATTAGAAAAAATTTAGGGTCTTAAATATTCATTCTTGTGTAATAAAAGTTAAACGAAAGAATATTAGTCTCTTTTTATGGTTGAAGAAGGTGAGAAAGTGATAGATGCAAACTTTCAATAAAATAAGAGAATTCATTGTAAGAATATTATTCCAAGTTTGTAAATGAGAGGTATTCATTGAGTATGAAAACTGTTTTGTAGACATTGTTTTAACATTAAAACTTGTACAAATATTGTCATTTTTGTTCTTCATCATAATTTATTTTGTGTTTATGAAAGAAACAAATGTGGAAAGGAAGCATCAGTTCTTATATTGGTGTGTAGTTATCTTTATTCTTTTCAAACAAAAATACTGGTAGAGTGGCTTGGTTTATGGCCTTAGGATTATATGGTAGGAGAGGAACAAGTGAGCACATAAATGGCCAAATAAAAGTATATGTATTAAATAAATCTGCAATGGTTGTCTCTTTTATATATTTTTAAAGTGGAATCTTGTCTCATATTTGAACTTGAAATATAAGATTAAAAGACAAAAAAAATCCAAATAGAAGAAGTTTCCCTAGCTTCATCAAGTATGTATGACTCTAATGTGATGCTCCCTATTTTACATTAAAGGTAATTAAACAAAGGTATGTTTAGGTATAGTAATCCCCTTCTTGTATAAGCACATTAACTTAATTTTTTATTAATTATGTTGTGATAAAATAAAATTGAAATTTGGTTAAGAGTAGCTAAATACCCCATAAAGTAAAATGAAATAACTTTAGTTCTATTGGTGAGAAATGGAAAACATGTGTATATTTATTGTTAATTTGATTTAGAAAAATAAATTAAATAATGATATGTTCTTATTAATTCATAACATAAGTGGGCTATAAGAACATTTAACATATATATTTAACACCCAAATAAAATAAAGACAAATATTTATTTGTACGTAGTATATATATATATATATATATATATATAATGATTTTAAATAAATGAGTTCTAAGGATAATAATATTATTTAAATGAAGTCCACTAAAATCTTATGTCGAGCATGTCAAATTTGCAGAAGCTCCCATCCACTACAAACCTTACAGACTCATTGCTAAATGTTGCAACGAATGGCGACACCCTCCTTTGTTCTCCTTCGAACAGGGTTTTGGCTGCAAAATCTGGCACTGATGGGGGTTCGTGTTGCGCTTTGGTTGGTGTGGTGGGAGGATCGGCCGCGTACACAACCTCTTGTCCTTCCTCTGATGCCCCTCGCAGTGATGTATTACTTGGTTTCGGCCAAACGGGGTTGGACATATCTACGCCTGGGGATCCTTTGCATTATGATCCAAATCTCTGCAATCTACGCAGGGGTTGATGGCACCCAAAACCTCTTTTCTGGATACGACCAAGTTTGGCTGTTCTTCCTCTCCTAGCTCAATGAATAACATAGGTAATAGACGAATTATTGAGTGCTCTGCCAAACCCTTAACATTGGATTTTGATGACACTTTGCTGAAGGAGCTACGTGCAAATGAAGAATTCTTTTTGGAGAATGGTTTAATTGGAAGATTTTTCCATATTTGGCCCAGTCTCCCTGACCTACATGACTGGATTTCAAAATCTTGGCTTCCATTGATGGATGGCTGTCTGGAAATTTACCCCAGTGGAAGGGGTTTTTTCACAGTGGTGTTCGATTGCAAGAAAGACAAAAATATCATTCTTAACTATGTATGGCTATGGGAAGAAAATTTACTGCAATTGAAATCTTGGCATCCAAAATTTGATCCACCAACTGAAACATTTTTAGTTCTACCGATTTGGGTTCAGCTCCCAAATCTACCCCTTCACTACTGATTTGATTCACGTTTTGTAGCAATTGGTAACTCCATGGGAAAATTTTTGTATTCGGATGATAACTCAAGAAAATTTATCCACACAACCTATGCCAGGATTTTGGTAGAACTGGATATCTCCAAGAATCTTCCGACCGAAATTATTTTGAAGGCCAATGGTCAAAGCTGGAAACAACCTTTGGATTATGAAGGTTTAATTTTCAGATGCAGGAGATGTTATCAAACTGGGCACATTGTTGTTGAATGCTCAATTGTCAAGTCCCGGTCAACTCAGGAGGCTTCTTGGTGGAAGGATTCTTCCCCCAAACATTATTCTATTATGATTTTTTCCAAGCAGAATAGCTCTCCTTCAAAGACGGCTTCCAAGAAGCATACTGTGGAGGAGGTCAACAAGTCTTCTCGAGAGCAAAAATCACCTCAGAAACATCCCTGTGTTGGTGACAACATTGCTACCTCTCAAGGTTCTAGTGCAGCTAGCAAGGATTCTGACACCACAATTGTTGAAGGCTCTTTTGCTATGGCTTCTCTGCATGATCTAAAGGATACTAATGGTGGAAATGGGGGCAATGAATGGAAAACAGTAAGGAAAAAGAATAGGTATATCAGAAAAAATGGGGTTGTCTGCAACAAATTGCAGCCTTAGTTTCACACCAATTCAATTTCAGTGGATCCAAAGATTGGGGAGGTACCAGAAAAGCACAAAGCACAAAAATTGGAGAATGTTATCCACAAATTAGAGGAACTTAGAAATAAGTTGGGTCCTCATGCTAAAACTGGTGGCAACGCACAATAGGCAATATCTGCCTTGTTGCATCTCATAAATGTTTTGTTTTGGTCGACAACTCAAATATGGTGGCTAATTTTGTTTCTAGCTTTTATTTTAGGTAGAGATGGTTCCTGGTTGTGGCACCAAGAACAAGTAGATAGAAATTTGTTGGTTACAATATGAATATGGTTGAATAAAATAGATGGGAATGAGATCCCTCTTCTGTGATCTCACCTAGTGCTAGCCAGGCCAAATTCCAACATTTTAATTAAACTCTCCTCTTACGAATCAAAAAATATATATTTAAATGAAATAAATTTAATAAATAAATAAATAAAATGGGGTTGGGCTCACCCCCCAACCCACAGCCATGACTATGGGTGGGGAAGCCTCACCCTCCCCAAAACGGGTGTGGCCCCCTTGTGAAATGTGACCTCCTTCATAGGGGCACAACCTCCACGAGGCAAGCCGACCGTAAAACCCTACTTTTTTCTATTAAAAAAAATCTATAAATCCCTTAAAAACAAAAAAAAGGTACCTCCACAAAAACTTTTATTTAGATAAATAAAATTTAAAATAAAACAAAACAAAATACCTATGTGTAATAGAGGAATACATTATGCCATGAAAATGGGAGAAGCTCAGGAAACCAAAATAAAGCAACAAGGTATCACATCTCCTGCTTGATATTAAGAAGGAATTAATCATATTTAAATGATAAAGATAAGAGAAGGGAATTGAATCCAATATAACTTAAACAAAAAAGTTTAGTTGTCATTCTGTATAAAATGGTGGCTTCCTATGAGCTCCTTCCAACCTACAAGCAAGAAAGAAGGAAAGAAAATAAGGGCGAGGAAGGGAAATAAAGCTTTTTCTATCATTTCCCTTGTTGAGTAGGGTTTCTTAAGGTTAACCTAGATCTAAGGGTGGAGAACTAACTCCATCCAATGGTCAAGATTTTTTGCACATCTTATTAGGAGCATGAAACTAAATAAAATCAAAGCTATTTGGTTAAGTATAAATTAATAGTCATTAAATCTTTTAAATTTATTTTATATTCAATTCTTTTGGTTTTTTTTTCTTTAAATATAAAAATAAAGGAGAGAGGTAAGACTTTTAGAGGTTGGTTTTTTTACCTTTTAATCTCAAGAGATTAAAAATAAATGATCATGGTAATTAATGGAATTATGATAGTCCTTTGGAATAAACCTAATAAGGTCAATTGTAAGAGCTTCCAAGTTGTTATAATAAATTGGTCTTCAAAATTGCTAAATGTTAATTGTAAAATGTTTGAACTCAAATTACTATGATGTGTTAACTAGATCCTAACAAAAAAAAAATGTTTTACCTAAATTTAATTGACTAAGAGTAAATGTTATACATTAAATAATTCAAATTGTATCATACTTAAAATTTATCTCAATTGAAAGCATTTACAAACGAACTCAAGGAAGACCAAATTTAATTGGGGGCCAAATAAGGCAAAGCAGGCAGATAATAATGTGAGATGAGGGAATATCAGTGAGGGTCGATTATGCTTGACTCATGATGAATCGAAGCATAACTTCGCCAAACAAATCTACATCTACAAACAAGATTATTCAAATTGGAAAATTAAACTAAGCATTTAATTGAAAATGAAAGCTACAAACTAGACAAAAATAGTTAAATTCTTAATCTAACCCATTTGAAACTTATCCCATTTCAGAATTGGTGTCATGTTGATGTGAAACGACGACCCTTTCCCAATCTCGTGATCAGTGAGCCTATTTCAGTGGATTCTATGGAAGAGAATTGATGAAACCATTATGATTGATGTAGGAAAACCTAGTTTATGCTAAAAATGAACATGATGCAAGCTAAGTTACCATGATTTTATGCTAAAAATGAACTGATTATGCTATTGCTAAGCTAATCTAAGCTAAATCTATGCTAAATCTATGCTAAAAGATGAAAAACCCTAATTCATATACAAACTGAGATGGGTGCATGGAAGGGATGCTCTAAGCTATGATGCAATAAAAAATTAACTAAGATAAACTAAAAAGTAAGTAAATTGAGAGTATGGATGTAAGTGAATTCAACAACATGACTTTGCAATTGAAAGATGGATGTATGAGTTTCAACAGCATAAGTTTGCAATTGAAAGATGGATGAGATTCAACAACATGAGTTTGCTATTAAAAAGATTGATCCATTTGTCTCCAAATAATGACCTATTTATAGGAGAGCAAATGAGGAATGAAGGGTGGAGATTAAAAGGATTAATCAACGGTCCAAGATGAAGGAGATGAGAGGCATGGATCATGGATTCTCATCAACATATGAGAATGCATAATGAGATTTTAACCAAGGGTTCACACTTGCCTCAAACAAACACACTTTTGACCTGCTCACACAGGTAAAAGGTGACTTGTTCAAAAGGTTGGAGGTTAAAACTTGCTCAAGAAGCCAAGTGAAAATATCCCTTTTTCAAATGATGGAGGAATAAGAATATTCTCATGGGTGAGGAAAAAGGCATTTTTCAAATTAAAATAAAGTTTTAATCGTGCAAAAAAGGGGATAAGGAATATTCTATGGGAATATTCCCTTTGCTTAGAGGAAAGTTAGTTTAATTACTAATTAAACAAGGTTTAATCATGCAATTAGGGGATTTGGGGGAATTAAAGTGATATTCATTAAATTAAATGATTTAATGAATGGGGGAGAGATTGAATGATATTTAATTAAATAACTTAGGGGTATTTAATTAAATAAGATGACTTAGGAAATTAAATTAAATATTTTGATGTATTTAATTTAATGAGATGAATTAACCTGATTAAATTAATTAGGCCAATAGATGAAAACGATGCAATTAATTAATTAGTTGGGCTAATTTAATCAATTAAGCAAAAAGAAGATGAGTTTAAAGAGGAAATGATGTTAGTTAGCCAATGTGATCCATCGGGACATTTTTTAGTGTCTACAAATAATATTGGGATTAAAATTACTAAAATAAAATTGGGTGATATTCCTTTTAATATTATTTACTTAGGTGTTAAATACTAGTAATTACCTTATCTTTGAACAAGGATGTTGGAAGTTTCAATAGTTGGCATATCTATGTGATATCAATTCTTGAATGATTTAATCAAACATAATCAAAACCATTGTATTCTTTTAATTAAGTTTTTATGGACTTTCATTATGATATCACATCTTGATTTGAATGAGTCAAGTTGAACCTTAAATGGATTGTTTATATGATAAATTTCATATATATATATAGTCATGGTCATGACCATGTGTAAAATATGCAGGCATGGCAATCAAAGTCTTATTTAAAGATTTTGATTCCTATGGGACTCATCGGGTATTAAATTTGTATTACACCCGATCCAACCTAAGGTTTTCTTAAATTAATTAATAATAGGTTGGCCCTTGGTCATAGACTTTAGCCTTTTTACAACAAATCACTACGTGTGATCACTTAGTCAACCCAAAAAGAGTATAAGGGGTCGTGATGCAAGTAAGCCCAAGTTAGTGGTCGTTTGGAGTTTGCATTTGTACATCAGTAAGATACCACAATATGAAGGTGTGTAGTTCACACTAGGGCTAGATCCCTAATGCAAGTTGTTGCTCAATGTTTCCCCTATCAAAGATAAATATTTAGATTAATGCTTCAAAAAAAATTAGCTAGGTTTTTTTCTTAGCAAATTTTTTTGGGCATGGTAGAATGAAGCTAAAATCTTAGGCTATGGATAAATGGCTAGATAAATTTTTGGATCAGACATATAAATTAGTTGATTGTGAGTGTAAACTATATAGTCAGATTCACCAATTAGAGTAGATTATGAGTGAATTCCTTAAAGTAATGAAAGATGAAGGTTCCCTATACAAGATGAATCTTCTTATGCTTAGGAGGTAAATAAAATGAATCCTTAGGAATTAGTATCTCAAGGTATTTTTCAAGATGGGAATTAGATTGTATAGAGAATACTATAAAGGAAATAGCCCTCAGAAGAGATATGCTAGTTCACTATATAAGAAGAATTTCAAAACAACAAGAGGAACTTAATAGAGCTACTAGTAATTTTGAAGATTTTGTGAGCTTTGTTATTAGTCTTGAATTAATAAGCATGAAGCAACATCAAATGAAGTCTACAAATCATATTAAAAAGGTTTTGAAAGACAAGATTGAGGATATGAATAAGCTCCCAATGATGATTTGCTTGATCATTATATGCAAATAAAATGAAATTTCAATAGAATTGAGAGTTGGATGAAATGAAGAAGCAAATAGATTTTTTTAGGAATTTATTTCAGGATTTCAAATTTAGGCTTGAGTGGCTTAACAATCCAAATGGAATCATCTTGGAAAGATGTTTGAAAGCCTACAATGACTACACATAGAAACATAAAGCCAAAGGATGATTTATTTTTTTAATTCAAATACTTTGGATCCATATTCAAATTTCCTATTTTTAGCAATATGCAAACATTTTAAACATTTAATGTATTATTTTATAATTTATTTCAATAAGATGATGTAAATGGGTCTGACTCAATTTATAAAGTGGTTCCTATATTTTAAGCATGGACAAGTGTTAATTTAGAATTATGCATGAACTCATATATTGTGGTGCACACATTAAATGTTGAAGAGTGAAGTTAGAGAGAGTTTTTTGAAATAATCTGAAGATAGGAACATCTACATGAAATTCTCTATTTGTAGATTGTGCATAGAAATTTAGATATTTTTAGCTCATATTTTTCTCTATAAAAGGAGGCATTGCATATTATATAAGGACTGGCTCTTTTTCCATATTTTGGTGAGATAGTAGTAGATAATAGTATTTCTTTTTTAGCAATAGTTAGAGGAAGAATAATGGAAAAGAGTCTAATTTTGGTATAGACAATCTTGTTGAAATTAATAAAGACCGGTTCTTCTTCAAGAATTATTTTATCTAGAATGCATTCATCTAGTTCTTTTGCTATAAAATTATATAAAATTTGAGAATAATCAAATTGGAAATATATTTGTTGAGTTGTTAAATTTTTCATTGAATTTGTGTGTGAAATACAATGGTTTAATGAATGTACTTGTGTTTCTCTAAAATCCTTTGGACTTTGCACTTTCTCTATTTTTTATTGAAGTTGGTCATGATATTATGGATTCAAGATTAATTCTTTAAAAAAAAATTGCATAAGAACTAACATCTATAGAATTGAACTATTATTTCTATCTCTTGTTTACTCAATATCTTTTGTGTTTTTCTACAATATCCTAGATTAGGTTAGAATACAAACATATAATAAAAAAATAAAGCAAAAAAAAACATAATAGAAATTATTCATGAAAGAAAGATTTTTCTTAAAGTTTGTGAATCACAAAGGCCTCTTAAATAAATAGACCATAATTAACCACTAGGCTATCTAACACAATTGTGACCTGACTCCCTAGACCTTGCAAATAATAAATCTCAAATTTGTTATATTTCAGGAGAGGTGGAGTAATTTTATTTTGCTTGTGTTGAACCATGTCAATTTGGTTGTCAACATGTATGTGTTACAATGGCATTTTTAATGCTTCCAATATTAAAAGGCTTGCTAGTTACAAAAATCACTAAATAAATTATACAAATTTAGTGCTCAAGTTGAACACTTAAAGGACCCATGTGACGTAATTGATTGGGATTATATGGAGCTTGAAAGATACTTGGTGGAATATTAATTAACTTATATCAATATGGGGGTTTTTGGCACTATAATTATAAGATTTATGTGTTGAAAATTATTATGACTTTAAGGAGTTCAAAAAGAACTTAATATTAAATAATTATTGGTTATATAGATAAGGAGTTTTTTACATAATATGCTCAATATTTGTGTATTTTATATGTAATAGTGTGGCTATATGAAATTAAATATCTATTTCATTTCAATTATCTAAACAAGATGAGATGAAATTATTTAATTGGATCACTAATAACTTATTAGATTAGCTTAATTACTTGGGACTCATTTCATTTATTTAGTTTTAATATTTCTTGTTGGTGAATGTTTGTTTTATTGTAAAATTTGCTCGTCAACCACTACAAAAAAAATTAATTCAATTTGCAATAACTACCAACTTAACCAACCAAACATCTTCCATTTAAATTAGAAGTGTTGATTTCAAAACTTATCCATTCACCATGGTGGCAACAACTTAATGCCACCATTTATATGCTCTCTCAAAAGTGTTAAACTCCCACAACTAGGGTCATCCCTAAATCTAGACCTAAACGTTGAGGGTTCATTCGTGATGACCTTGCATATGTATCCCCTTTGGTAAATCAAAGGCTTCACAGTTCACACACCATTTTTAGAGGGAGTTCATTCTCTCCTCTTGTATGAGACCTTTGATCTTGCTTTTAACTCATGACTACTAATTAAGTGTAAGCTATTACTTAGTCCAATTATAGTAGAATGATAATAATTTTTCCGTCAAGTGTTTATCCATACCAAACATTAGTGTACAAACATACACAAATACGCAAGGGTTGTATCATACCATAATCCCAAGATCTCACACAGTGATTATATCGTGTATATATCACATATACACAAGGTGACTAGCTCACACATCACAAGCACAACAATGAGTGACTCATACATAAATCACAAGTGCAACAATGAATAGCTCATAGGTACATCACAAGTACAATAGTGATTGGTTCATACACACATCATAAGTAAAACAGTGACTGGATCATGTACACATATCATAGGTGCAATGATGACTAACTCATATGTACATCACAAGTATAGTAGTGACTAACATATACACAATGAATGATTGACACATCCACAATCACTAAATAACACATATCCATAGTGCATCCCAAATAGAAAAGAAATGTCCATGCATTGCGCACTACACTTTGGGTCCATCCTTTTCCCCATTTTTTTGCACCATTAGGTAACTAGGAAGAGGATTTAGTGTATTCCATACTACACTGAGGGTTCATCCTCAACCCAACAGGGTTAAGTATACCATCTAACAATTAGGAAGAGGATTCAATGTATCCCATACTACATTGGGGTTCGTCCTCCATCTCAAGGGTTTCACAAGTAGTGAACCAACCTAGCTTGGTGGGTTTGAACTTCAATTGCCTATAGGACACCTATGACAAGTCTTTCCACCCAAGAAGAAGTAGCTTCCGACATATATCACCTTGTAACCTTAGTGATATTGTTAGCTATCTTCTTCATAATCTCAGGTAGCACTTGGCATTAGACACCCCCATGCTATAAGTCTACCTTTTAACACTTCTTGATGCAACGATTAGCTTTGGTTGCCATTACTTGTACAATAGGGTAACTACTTATGCAACTATTACTATATCATAACTAGGGTAGCCCTTGGTAACCTTACCTTTGTGAACCAAGTGAATGTCGGCTAATCCCTAAGTAGCGTAGACATCGATCATTAACACAGTCCAATGATTTCCTATCACTACTCAAATATCCCAGAGGGAGGTTCACACTTGGGGGGTCATACATAATAGGATTCATAGTACTAGTTGAGTGGACCTAGATAAGTATATCAGAATCAACAGATTCAAGAGCCTATACATAGAGTCCTCTAGATTTGGAGTTGAATTCCACAAACATATAAGAATTGCATTGAACTAACACAAGATGGTATGTACTCAACATGCATACATAGACAATTATCAACTATAAAGTAGTCAAAGCCATTCACTTCATTCAACTTACTATTCAAAAGCACATTATGTATTAAATACAAGTTGTAAGGTTTATTTAACTAATTCTTAACCATCTAATACCCATTTCAGCCTTGAACTAAAGTCTACCAAAGAGGGAAGGTCAAACAAGTTAGGAACAACCCCAAACCTTGGAGTTATCCCCCCTAAACCCTTCCCCCATGGACTTGAGAACATAGGGGCATCTTTTGTCCAAGGACTACCTAGATATCCACTTCCAAATGAGATTAAAGCCACACGTAGTTCTCCTTACAAGGCTTCTCTCAAGGAACATACACTTAGAATTCTAATACAAAAAACCTCTCGTCTAATTCACAAATAAGGGTAATACAATTTTCCACCCAAGGGAGTTATTTAAACTCTAGAACAAACTAATATTAAGTCTTCCTTGCAAATTGTTAGCAAGGAAAAGAGCAAAGTATAGAGATAGAGTAAGAAAACATATCTCAAATGTTAGGTTGCAAAGCTCCTAGTCAACAAGTCACCCCTAAGAAGAGATACATTTTGTAAAGGACGTGTGCCACTAGGAAAATATATGTATAGATTATAACATAATGTAACAGAGTAAGATAGAACTAAAGGAATATATGAAGGAATGTAAATAAGTGAATAGGTAGAAGGAATAGAAGATTTATAATGTACAAGACATCTAATGGAATGATGGGAATGTAATATTAATATCAATATATGAAAGTTGACTAGTGATTACATAATATGTTATGAATGCAATCTAATTTATGTTTAGTGTTTCTATTATTTTGTTTGATTTTGCAACATAGATTAATCTCTTATCCCTCTCCTACTATTGAGTTTGGGGTATAAATACAACACATAGAGAACACTTGGGGCACATAACTCTAGTTTGTGATCCCCCACTTTTATCGCTAACACAAACCCACTACAGTTCTATACATATTAAGACTCTCTTGTGCAAGAGAATATAGGTGGGCTAGGTCTTTGTCATGAATATTGTTATCCATGAAATGGCTCTCTAAGCATGGAGTTATAAACATACTTATGCACAAGTTGCTAGGCAATCTAGACTCGATCAAAGAATAGAATATTGGTAAAGAGTGTACATCACTAAATAGTAGTAGTCAAAATATTGTTATGATGCAACAATAATGCAAAAGCCTCATTAAGGCTCCCAATGAGGTCCCATTGTAACATATTCATTTGTGCATAACAATCACAAGCAATATTATATCATGTGTTCCACAACTCAACCATGTAATAATAATAATATGTATAAAGAGATGACCATTGACCAATTTTTGGCATGGAATAGGATAATGTCACATTATTCTACAAGGCTTAATGGGACCAAGCACCATAAGCATATTATACTATGTTGTCTTTTGGTATTCAACCATTATATCCAACCATGTTAATGGTTACAGTGCAAGCACGTGGAATAATTTAGATTTACACAAATCGTTTACTAGGTAGGGCTTACTAGCCCATACTCCTAGACACAAAACAATAAACCATAAGGTGAAATAGTATCGTGTTATTGCACCGCTGATTGAATATTTTGTTAGTGCTTATCATTGTTAATGATTGAGGCTCACAATAGAACCCCTAAGCATTCCATCATATTAAGGGCCTAATATATAAGAGATAAATTGCCTTCTCCACGACTAATTTAATTACATATCAAGATTAGAATGGTCTCCCCTATAATTAAAATTTTTGTAATGTTTCATTTATTCAAAGACTAAGAAAGTATTACAAGAATTATTCAAAAATATAGTATTATTCATTTTAATTCTGAATTTCCCTTTTTCTACATTTTCTAGGAACATGTCCATAAGAAATCTCTACTTAACTCATAATACAAACCTTGATAACAAAATATAATTCGTTACTTAATCTTAACTGAAAATAGTTCCAAATTAATTTGTATATGTGAAACTATTGAATCTTATATAAAGGTACCACTAAATTATATGTTTGAAGGTATATGATTTGATGAATGCTCTTCTATTTCCAAATGAGACCTATAAATTCTATAAGCTTTTTACCCTAACAACCAATCCTTTTCTACACTCAATAACAAAGCCTTTTCTGATCATTTTCAATCAAGTCCAAAAATAGGACATTCATCTCTTCCAACTAAGCTAAGGCATAGAACAACAACAGTGGCAGAAATCTTACGCCATTCACCAGGCATAATCACAAGAGATACTTACCTTGTTTAACTGAGAGCAAACATAACTCGGTAGTTAAAGTTCAGACACTGTTTTAATGTGGCAACGAGTTTTCACTGTTGATATCACTAGCATATAAAAGATTTTATTTTTATTTTGAAAGTTGGTTATACTGTTACTGTCATCCATGGAATGCACTAAACCCTCAAAAGTGGGACAAAATAAATTCTTCACTTGGAGCCACATAAATGCACACTAAACTCCAACCCTACAAATTATAGCACAGAATTTTAACGTGAAGCAACTACTAACTATCCTTATCCGGATTGATAATACTAAATCCCAAACTCACTAAACCAGAACTTCATCACCGTCCGTCCAAATTGTCACAGTAAAATCAAGAAATGGCATACCAATAACAATTGTTAAATGAAACAAGGTTTAGTAGGGTTTCAAGGTCTTACCCTAATGGAGTCAATACCACTCCTAGTAAGAAAATATGTATGCCGATGAGAAGAGAAGTTCATGGCACGGTTATTTCGAACATTTCCTGTTCACGAGCTCTCTTTTCAACACAGGAGGCAAGGAGGATGATGCCAACCATTGTGGAGTTTGGCTTTACACCTGCCAATTGCGTTTTTCTTGAAAGTTCTACCGCCTTTCAACGAATCCATTTGTGGAGATACTTCCCTCCCATCGATTTCTTCTTCTCCTTCACGTTCTCTCTTTTCCTTCCTCCTCTTCCAACTCTCTGTTCAACAGCTCCGCCCACCGCCCCCTTCCACTCACGTTTCTCTGCTCTGTCTGTTCCACATGATTTTTTGCACTTTCCTCTGTTTTCCCTGCCTTCTAACTGCTCCAAAATCGCCCCATTTTGGCTTCCCTCTCCCACATTATCTCTGTTCAACGATTCTCTACATTCCCTTACGTCTCTCTCTCTCACGCGAATCTCCTTTGACAGAAATATTTTGTCCATTGTGATTTGATGGGCGTCCATAACCATGTTCCAAAGCTCTCATTTTGGCTCAGGCAAGGAGAACAATGGCAAAGGTTGTGGACTCTCGACTTACTTTTGTTCCTTCCTATTCCCCTTTCTCTTCCATTTTCTTTTCAAAATAGGGGAGAGAGGCCAATAGTCGTTGGGCTAACTTTGTTAGCATGTAGCAATTGACTAAATATCGTAGAACCTTCATTTTGTTTTTTGAAATGTGGGCTGGCTTCTTATCTATATATAACTAAGGTTTGGAGGTGTGACTCATCATGCAACTTGCCACATCAGCACATCTATTGAGAAGTGTATAAAATTTTATTTTTTAAAGATTCGACCAAAACTTAACCATGGGACCTTAGTAGTTGAACAAAAAAATATCATTTGTTGCTTGTAGATTATCATATTTTTATTTAAAATAAAACTAATATGCAATCTGAATGGACCAAATACCTATTGGTAACCATAAATCTTTGATATCTCTAGCTTTTATATTCAACACATATGGACTAATAGTTGAACACAAAAAAATTATTTATTGTTATAAAAACATCACATAATTATTTAAAATACAACGTATATCAAACAAAAATGGACCAATAATTGAACACTAAACTCTTTGAAAATCCTTCACATTTAATGAAAAAATCATGGTATTTATTGTGTTCAACTTTTATATTTGTAATAGGACAAACTATTAATATGAAATATTCCAATTCTTGTACATTGCTATCCCAATAGTTGTACACATAAGAACAATATATTTTCACTATGATAACAATACTTGTTTAAATGAGTGTCTTATTTTATTAAATGAACATTTTATTTTATAAATGACACACTTATAGTAGATAGTTATGATATTTTATTTGAAACAAAAAAAATACTTATTTCACTTCTTCATGAATGTATTTATGTTTTTTTATATAGCATTTAGAGGTTCTCATGTGTTCAAGTATGGGTCTATTTTGATCAACATTTGGTTGATTTTTTATTTACATGTTGATCTGTATAGGATCTAGACTATTTGCAGAATTGAATGCTTACTTTTTAAAATGATTATTCCAAGTTAATTACTACAAAATTAACTTACGGAAATAACAAAATGAAGGAATTAACAAACTGGGAGAAGGTGAGAGAGAAGAAGAAAAGTGCAAACAACGTTTGATTACGGAGTTTGTCACAAACGTGACGTCTCCGGGTCTGCTCCAATGGAGTAAGACCGATCCGATTAATCTATAGAAAAAGAGTGTACAATGAGTTACAAAATCACCCCTATCCACACAACGCCACTTTTCGAAGTGCAGGAATGAAGAATAAAATCTCCGGCATAGCCTCCTCTTGCTTCACAAGAAATTCCTTCCAAAACGCTTAGACAAAACACCTAGCCAAAATTCTCCTCCAAAAACACTTCAAATCACACTTAGCCTAACTCTCTCCCTTTCACCCCTTTTATACATCCATTTTGCCCATTTTGGTTTATAACCAAAAGATTCACAATATCCCCAATTTTACATAATAAATCTTTAATAATCTCCCTTATTATTTTTCAAATTATAATAACCTTACAAAATAATAAAATTTTGTTACACCTTATCGGGCTATTTAGTTTTTTGGGAGGTTATTGTTTGTGTTATTTTTAAATTAGGGAAGCTTTTTTTACTTTTAAGGCATTTGGTTTCAGAAAAACCAGACAAAACAAACCGGTGCCAAATATATACTAAAGCCACCGAATGGCTTGTCGGTGGGTTTGCCTTTTGGCACCTAGGTGGTTCCGGGTTCAATGACTTAGCAGTGGGCAAAGATTTTGGGAACCCGGCAGTTCCGGGTTCAACCCCCAGCCGTCGGCATTTTCTCACCAAACTCTAACGAAATAACAACAAAAAAAACCGGCTGCTGTATTTAGTAACATGGAGGTTACGAGGTTCAACGGCAAGGCCTGTGCGTAGCAACATGGAGGTTGGGGGTTCAAAACCTCCCAACAAAACTACCCGCCGGAGGATGTAAGAATGGTGCCACATGGTAGAAGATAATTCGTTGGACCTGCTGATTGTAATCCGACTGTGCAATGATGTGGAATCTGACGCGACGTTGACTGGACACCGTACTGCTGACTCACATACGGATGCCACGTGTCAGTTGCTAATTGGTCCGTACAATGCTAACAGGATGCCACGTGTCAAATTCTGATTGGTCCACTTCACTGTCCGTACAGTACGGAATGATGACATCAGCATTTCGTACGGTCAAAAGTCAACATTCCTTGCACGAACTTTGACTGACGATATCTTGCGCTTACGATGTTGGATTTCGACGAAACGAGTTGCATTGGAAAGCTTGTTCGACGAAACGAGTTGCGTTGGAAAGCTTGCAACAAAGCTTGCAACGAGCTCTCCGTGATGACGCCAGTTCCGTTGATTTCCAAGACGATCATTTTTTCGCCTTCTGGACGCCTTGTGATCCCAGTTTGACCCTGCCTTTGACTGGCCATAACTTGTGCAAACAGAGTCCTTTTTGCTCCATTCAAGTTGCATTGGAATCAGGACACCAAGATCTTTCTGATGGTGCAAATTCTGGAGAGAATAGAGACACTTCAATTTTCACTGAAAATATTCACCGGATCACATGTGGACTATTTATTTACAATATATAGTATAAATATGTGGTAAGACAAAGATGTCGTGCTAGATTAATGGTGTGACCCTTCTTTACTCCTTATGTCCACATAGTTGTACACATAAGAACAATATATTTTCACTATGATAGCAATACTTGTTTAAATGAGTGTCTTATTTTATTAAATGAACATTTTATTTTATAAATGACACACTTATAGTAGATAGTTATGATATTTTATTTGAAACAAAAAAAATACTTATTTCACTTCTTCATGAATGTATTTATGTTTTTTTATATAACATTTAGAGGTTCTCATGTGAAGTATGGGTCCATTTTAATCAACATTTGGTTGATTTTTTATTTACATGTGGACTATTTATTTACAATATATAGTATAAATATGTGGTAAGACAAAGATGTCATGCTAGATTAATGGTGTGACCCTTCTTTACTCCTTATGTCCAAACTTTGTAATTAATTTGTATGAAAGTGTGTTTTTTCTGGATTCAATTGTGTGGTGATTTATCTAAACAAATCACATGCAGCTAAATCTAGAAAAAGCACACTTTCATCAATATGGACTATAGAAATCTAATGTCTTTAATTAATTTGTCTCTTCTCTTCTTGTAGAAATCACACAAAATGATGAGCATGGCTTCATGTGAATGTTGAAGAAAAATTGAAGGGGTAGCATGCCTCACTAACTACGTTGTTTTCCACACCATCCCTCCTATACTCTCTTCTTGCTCAATCACGACCTTGGTGACTCTTCTTTTGTTTTTATTTTCATTTTTTATTATTTAAGACCCCTTCAAATGGGCTTGGCATGGGGATGTGACATTTATAATAGTCTAGAGTAATTGAATTAAAGTGTTTCACTCAAATTTTTAACATGTGGTATCTTAACAAAATGATTTAGCTTATCAAATAGTGAAATAGTAAATTTATCCTTTTTTTTTATAGAATCATGTTAAAATTCACATATTTAATAATTTGAGTTTAGTTATATAAAATTAATGAAAATAACATGTTTGAGCTCAATAATTAATGTTAATGTGCTTTGTCTAGATTTTCAAAGTTTGTTATGTATTTATTAAAAATATTTTTAATTATTTCAAAATTATTTTTGATCAATAAATAAGACACATTAATATGTATGAAGATTTGAAATAACTATAATAAGATCAAGTAAAATAATCATTGTAGTCAAAACTAAATAATAATAATAATATTATTAAATAAATAATTTATTTTTTTATATATTGGAAATAGTTTAAAAGAATAAATGACCCAAACAATTAAGCTAAGAAGAATAACCCCTTTTGGGTAGAAGTTTAATAATGTATTTATTTGATATAATTTATCAAAGAACCAATCATGATAGATTCATTATGGACTTCTAACAAAATGTTACTAATCCAATTAGTTTTAGCTTTATAGAGCTAAACATAAAACCCATCACTCCTAGGAGCCTTCCCCTTCTTCATATTACAAATAGCATTAGAAACCTCTTTAGAGAGAGACAATTGTCTAATGCAACAAAACTATATGACTAAGTTTACAAGGCACAACCTTAGCCACAATATTCCTAACATTATCAATATCATTATTATCACGTTTAGCAAAAAGATTGCCATAAAAATTAGAGAAAGCACACATAAAATTAAACTCTTCTTTCAATGGTGAAAATATTTTCCCTAATATATTTGAATTTCAAAAACTTGAAGAAATATTTAACCAAGATCCATACCCAAAAAAAAAATTGTTGCACTCCTAGATCCTTCATATCAAAAGTCCTAGCCATCTAAGCCTTTAACCTGTTGATCTCAACTATGCTTTTGCTTGCTACAAGCATATCATCAACATATAATACCAAGATAATTAATAAACTATTTTTTAAACTTTTAAAGTAAACACAATAGCCATACTCACTCATAAAATTTTGGCTCACCATAAAGGAATCAAACTTCGTGTACCATTGTCTAGGAGATTGCTTCAAGCCATATAATGACTTTTTCAGTTTGTAAACAAATTTTTTGTTGTGAATTTGAGCAAACACCTCTGTTTGTTCCATATACATCTCCTCATCCAAATTTGCATGTAAAAGTGTTGTTTTAACATCTAATTATTGTAGATTTTCAACTTCTACTATGTTTGAGTTTATGAGAGAACATCTCTGCTAATGATGACTTTGTGGGTAGTAGGATCCCACAATTTGTATCCTTTAATTCCATCACCATAACCAACAAAGGTATATTTATTGGATTTGGGGTCCAATTTAAAATGTTGATTTTTTGAAATAAGAGCATACACATCACAATAAAAAAATCAAATTTGAATAATCACAAGAACGACCTGCCCATACCTCTTCAAAAATCTTACAATCTATTGCAACTGATGGTGACTGATTTATCAAATAACAAGTTGTAGAGATTGCTTCTACCCAAAACTCTTGCTATAACTTGGTATTACTGAGCATGCTCCTTGCTCTCTAGAAAATTCATACTCATGTGTTCAACAACACCATTGTTTTGAGTGTAAACAGTGGTTTTATGCCTTTCGATCCCAACTTCCTTACAATAATTTTCAAATTCCAAAGATGTGAACTTGCCTCCATTATCTATTCTTAAACACTCGATTGGTCTACCAATTCTCTTTTCAACCAAAACTCTAAATTGCTTAAATACACTAAACACGTCGGCTTTACTTTTAAGAGTATAGACTCGCACCTTTCTAGAGTAGTCATCTATAAATGTTACAAAATATGATGATCCTCTAAAAGAAACTGTAGGGGATAGCACCTAAACATTTGAATGAATATAATCTAGAATACCCTTACTTGTATAACTACTTGCTTTAAACTTCTACCTAGATTGCTTCCCATAAATGCAATGCTTGCAAAAATACAAATTGAAAGATTTTAGATTTTGAAGTAACTTACAATTTAACAATACCTTCAACCCTTTCTCGCTCATATGACCTAGTCACTAATGTCATAGACGAGTAGGTTCATTTTTTTCCTTAGATACAACCATTGCTTCATTTATTACAATACTCCCTTCTGACTAGTAAAGGCTTCTAATATTCATAGCCTTCATGACCACCAAAATTCCCTTGGACACTTTCAATGATCCACCTTGACTTGTAAATTTATAGCCTCTAGAATCCAACACTCCCAAGGAAATTAAATTATTTGACTTTTGGTACGTATTACCTTTGTTAATGTCCTCACAATAATATCAAACATTTTAATCTTAATGCTCTCAATCTCAAAAGTCTTACAAGAAACATTATTTCTCATGAGAACAACACTGCCATCAATAGCTTGGTAAGAAGAAAACCAATTCTCGTGTGGACATGTGATTAGAAGCACTAAAATCTAATAACCATTCCTCATGATATTGTAAGGAATTACAAATAGATAAAACTTCGTCAATCGTACCTAGACTTGTCTTAATTGGATTTGCTTCCTTTTTAGAGTCATTATTGTCTCTTTCCTCTTCCAACAATCTTTCTTGAGATGCCCCGATTTATTGCAATACCAACATTTTCCCTTACCCTTTTTTCCTTTTGACTTAGATCTAAATGTACCTCTTGAATCTTTCCCTTTTTTCTGTCGATCGACCCCTAATCACCATTGCTTTTGATGTAGAGATTTCTATGTTAGATTTCCTCTACACCTCTTCAGACAACAAAGCTCCCACAACATAATCAAATTCAAGGGTATCAATTTTGCTAAAGCTAATAGAAGTGAATAAGTGATTCTAGGATTCGGGCAATAAACACAATAACGTAATTGCCTTGTCTTCATCTTCACATTGTACACCCATGCTAGCTAATTGACATATAAGAGTATTGAAAATATTTAAATGATTAGCAATTTTTATACCTTTCATTCTCAAACTATACAACTGTCTCTTCAAGTGGATCCGATTTGTCAAGGATTTTGTCATTTAAAGACTCACCATTTTATTCCATAAACCCGATGTTTGTTTCCTCTCCAACAAACATTGTCTTCTAAACACAACCGAATTGTTCTAAGAGCTCTTATATCTAGATCCTCCCAATCCTCATCGTCATATTTGTATATTTCTTTGACTTTCCTACCAACGCCTTGTGCAATTCTTGTTGCACTAACAAATCACGCATCTTGAGCTTTCATAGCTCAAAGTTATTTTTTCCATTGAATTTCTCCACCTCGAACTTTGCATTCAAAACCTTCGCAATTTGATGTTGCAAAACAAACACGAAATCTTAACACAGAAGCTACAAAATAATTGCTCTAATACCACTTGTGGAAACGGAAACGTAAAACCCACAATCTTAAATAATATTGCAATAAAGATAGTTGCAAAGAAATAACAAAAATAATAAAATTGAATAATAGAATAATAGACAAGAAAGATTTATGTGGTAAAACCTTGACAACATGTCAAGGAAACATCCATCAGGCAAAGTATCGATATTTTTATTGCTTAGAGAAACTCATTACAATCTTCACACAGTTGTTTCTATTCAATTACAATTCATTACACTAATTTTCCTTCAAGGCAACAAGATATATTATACTTCAAGATAACTACCTATGTCAAACTTAGAAAAATCCATTTTTGTTTTATTGCTTTGTTTTTCTTGTTTTATATTTTTGTTTTATTTCTTTATCTTTTTCAAAGATAAGATTTTGTTTTATTTCTATTATTGTTGTCATTATCCAACAAGAACGATGGCAATGGTTGTGGACTCTCGACTTACTTTTTTGCCTTCATATGCCCCTTTCTCTCCCATTTTCTTCTCATAATAGTGTGTGTTTAGCAGTCAAGGGGATTGTAAGGGTTCAAAGGTTCTCATGTGTTCAAGTATGGGTCTATTTTGATCAACATTTGGTTAATTTTTTATTTACATGAGGACTATTTATTTACAATATATAGTATAAATATGCGATAAGACAAATATGTCATGCTAGATTAATGGAACGATCCTTCTTTTCTCCCTATGTCCAAACTTTGTAATTAATTTGTCTAAAAGTGTGATTTTTCTAGATTTAACTAGTTAAATAAAAAAAACACACTTTCATCATATGAACTATAGAAATCTAATGTCTTAAATTGATTTGTCCCCTCTTTTCTTGTTAAAATCACATGAAATGATGAGGATGCTATGCCTTCATGTAAATATTGAAGGAAAATGGTAAGGGTGTCATGCCTCACTAACTGCATCATTTTTTCCATGACATCCCTCATGTACTCTTTTTCTTGCTAAATCAAGACCTTGGTGACTTTTCTTTTATTTTTTATTTTGATTTTTATTTATTTAAGACCCCATCAAATGGGCTTGATGTTGGGATGTGACATTTATAATAGTCTAGTCTAATTGAATTAAAGTGTTTCACTCAAATTTTTAACATGTATCTTAACAAAATGATTTAGCTTATCAAATAGTGGAATAGTAAATTTATCTTTTTTTTCGATAGAATCGTGTTAAAATTTGTTAATTAATAATTTGAGTTTAGTTATATAAAATTAATAAAAATAATATGTTTAAGCTCAATAATTAATGTTAATGTTTTTTCTATTTGTCTAGATTTTTCCAAGTTTGTTATGTATTTATGAAATATATTTTTAATTATTTCAAAATTATTTTTGATCAATAAATAAGGCATTAATATGTATGAAGATTTGAAATAATTCTAATAAGATCAAGTAAAATAATCACTATAGTGAAAACTAAATTTAAATAATAATAATAATATTAACCAAATAATTTATTTTTATATATGTTGGAAATAGTTTAAAAGAATAAATGACCTAAGCAATTAAGCTAAGAAGAATAACCCCTTTTGGGTAGAAGTTTAATAATGTCTTTATTTAATGTAACTTCTCAAACAACCAATCATGATAGATTCATTATGAACTTCTAACAAAATGTTACTAATCCAATTAGTTTTAGCTTTATAGAACACAACATAAAACCCATCACTCCTAGGAGCCTTCCCCTTCTTCATATTACAAATAGGATTAGAAACCTCTTTAGAGAGAAAAAATTGTCTAATGCAACAAAACTATATGAGAAAGCGCACATAAAATTAAACTCTTCTTTCAATTGTGCAAATATTTTCCCTAACATATTTGAATTTCAAAAACCTGAAGAAATATGTAGAATCTCTACCCCTTAGTGTAACCACATAATCCTAGAACTATGTCTCACCCCTCTAGCTTTATTAAATTGGTCACATCTTGAATAATATTTATATCTAGAGGCTTATTTTGTAACACAATGTCATAAAGTCTACATTAAAGCTTATTGTACACATTAACTAAATTGTCTTGCGACCTCCTAATTCTATCAACTTGTGGCTATAGCATTAGAAACCTCTTAAGAGAAACAATTGTCTAATGCAACAAAAGTATTATGACTAAGTTTGCAAGGATCAATCTTAGCCATAATATTCCCAACATTATCAACAACATCACTACAATCACATTTAGCAAAACGATTGCCATAAAAATTAGAGGAAGTACATCTAATATCAAACTCTTCTTTCAAAAAAATACTATTCATAGCAGTGGTAGAAATGTTTCCCCTAACATGTTTTACTTTCAAGAACGATGAAGAACAATTTAGAACCTCTATCCCCCAAGTGTAACCACATAAACCTAGATACATAACTAGCCCATATAGCCTTATACTAGCACTTGCACCAGAGGGGGTGCAAGGGTTACGCCGATAGAAAAATATACAGAAGTAAGAAGGGGAGTGGCATGCAATTTAGTACTTGTATGGACATCATTAAGAGAACAAACAATGTTTTAATCTCACAGCAGAAAATAAAAATTACAAGATGGTAATAGGTAAATATACAATGTGATTATTCCATCTATGTCCAACTATATGGAAAATGTCGGTAATATATAGAGAACACGAATCAATACAAATTGTTTGTAATATATGTATATATTTCATGATGTTTTCTTCAAGCAAGGTGTCAGTAGTTGCCCCTGGTTTGTAGGAGTGTACATGGAATGTAGTGGGTGGATGCATGGATAAATGAATGGGTCAATGGATATGTGAGGTATGCAAAGGATTGCAGGGAGTGTAATTTGGAGTGCATGTGGTTATTTGGAGAATACTTGTATAATGTTGGTGCAGTGAATGATAACGATCCATATCAAGAAATTTACCATAAGCAAGTGTTAAGTGCACATTGAATTTTGACCAAGATCAAGATGATTTGGAATGTGAGTGGTGATGAGTGAACATGGATTTGATAGATGGTCCATGGATGAACTGATTTAGTTTGGATAAGGTGGATGGAGTGTTGGATTTACTGTGGATGGGGTAAGATGCTTGTACCTGTTTTGGCGCATGTAGTTGTTTGATTTTTTCTTTTTTGCAATCTCATCTAGATGCAAACATCGCGATTAGGGAGCCATTAGAGTCCTTATGATAAAGTGTTGATGTCAACATACGGTTATTCTGAGATTTGGATATCATGGATGTCAAAATTTATGTTGGTGTATGTTGACGGTTGACGGTTTGGATTTTTTTTTCCAAACTTGGGAGGTGAGCAATGGTAGGTGGATATGGAGATTCATTTGGGGAAAACTTGTGCATATGTCTTGTAGGTCGCTTTTGAAGCTTTCCAGTGCACTGTTGGACTTTTTTTGATGGAAGAACTTCCCTTGATTTTTTCCCCATAGTTTCTTTGACTACTGGAGGTTGATAGGGATGATTTTGTGTTGTATTTTATGGTATCCATTTGAATATTATTTGTCCAATTTTTCTTTATTTGCCCCTTTCTTTGATATACCTTGTTGGAATGTGGTTGGGCACATTTTGGTGGATGGGATGATGTGTGAATCATGGTTGAAGTTATGAAGTGTTGTAGCATTGACAATGGTTTTATCATAAGGACTCTACATTCTCCCAAATGTTGACTCTTTTTTTCTAGAACATCTACGTGTGCATTTAGGAGTAAGCATCTCATGGGTAGATGGATGAGTAGGTGGTATATGGATATGATATATTGGAGGTTCGGATTCTTGATCTTGATTTTGCATGGTGTTGTCTTAAATATGCTTTAGTTCATGTTCTTTACATGGATCAATTTGATAGGATGGATTGTATGCAAAGGGGGTTTTGTTTTTTCCTATAGGCATGGGAATTGGCTCAATATTCTATTGAATGTGACAAGGTCTCTATATGTCCTAAAAACAACCCATAATTTGGAAAAATTCTTTAGCTTGGAGCAACCATTGTAGGAGTATATGATGTTGGAACATCCACCTACATGTGATCGCAAATGTGGTGTAAGTATAGAAACAATAATTTGTATGTATATCAATATGGTAAGTAGAAGATAAAACAAATATAGCTTTCTTGAGAGAGTGGTGTGTTAATGTATGTGTACCTATACTCATCATAAAGAGAGAAGACGTAATTGAAGCTCTTCTTTTTTCCTGATAATTGTGTGGATTATTCTTCATTCTTGAGTATCGATCAAAGGAAAATGGTGGGTCAATCCTAAGTTTGTGCATTGATTTAACTCTAGATATAGTTGTAAAAGTTAATCCTTGTCTTTCTTTTTTACCTATATCGATTGTTGCTCTTTCTATTGTCAATCCTTGGGATTTATGTATTGTAATCGCCCATACACTGCATAGTGGTAATTGCCTGTGAGCACCTAGAGATATAGGTGATATAGGAATAGTTCTTGGAGCATGGATGCTCCAAGGTGAGTCATTGTAAGTATCAAATTTTACTACCACATATAATGGTAAATCTAGTGGTTTAGAGCTTTTTGTGTATACAATATCTACAACCTCTCCAAGAGAACAATTTACAAGGCATGCTTGAATCCATAGGTTTGTAGTTAGCATGATGCATTGGACTCTACATACCAGGAGTTCATGGGGAAGCTTGTCAGCATCATTGTCGATCTTTGATGTTGTGGTTCTTTTTATTGCAATACTAAGTGCAATAGGAAGATTTAATAGTTGTATCATTTTTTTGTTGTGTGTTCCAACTAAGTCATGGGTAGGGAATAGGTGCATTACTAGGTCGAAAGACTTGTTTTCTTTGTGTGATAGCATTGTGTTTGTGCAACGCATTAGTAAATCCCCATCTTGTTCAATTGGTTTTGCATTACGAATGTTTCGTAGAGTTCTTTGAAAGTCAATTTGAGCTTGTGTGTCCCCATGTTGTCGAAATATTTTTTCTAATGTGACAATAATTGTGAATTGTTCCCAAAGGGATTTCACATCTGTGTGGCTAGCATATATAGGTTTGTCCATAACAGGGGGTAGTTGTGCAAATTTTCCTACAAGAATGATAGATCTTCCACCGAAGCACAAGTGTTGTTGGTGGGGGAAAGCCTCACGTAGCCTAGTATCAATTTTCAAGAGTAATTTTGGGCCTATAAAGCTCAACTCATCAATTAGGAGGTATTTTATGTGTTTCATGCTATGTTGGAACATTGCAAGTGACTGACCCTTCAATGGTTGCATTTCCTTGATTGGAATCTTCAAGATTAAATGTATAGTTGAGGCGTGTATGTTGAATGTTGTGATTCTTGTAGGAGCAACAACAAGGAGTGGGCTATGTTCTTTTGGTACTAAATTGGAAAGGGAGTGTTTAATGAAATGAATAAGATAGGATTTCCCTGTTCCTGTTGTGCCTTGTATGATCATGTACAAGGGTTTTTCAATTTCACAAGAACTACAGTGGTCCAAAACAAGTGTCAGAGCGAGTTGTTGTTTGGGAGAGAGTGGATATGGGAGGTCGTTAAACTCAAATGGTGTAGGGTTGTCATGTTGTTCCACCTTGTTTGTGCATATGAAATGCTCTGCAGTTTCATGTAACGCTTGAGGTATTGTATGGGCATTCCACTTGTGGCAATTGTCAAAGTCATGTCTTCCAAGCATATCAAGGGAATTAAGATTTCCACTATTACCAAGACCCAATTGTGATAAGAACTCCCATTCATTCAATTGTATTGTATTGCCTATTTTATTTTCAACTTCTGGTTCATCTTCCTCTTCTTGATTTACTTCTTCATCAACTATACGATCAACATGCCACACATGATATGTGTATATTCATCTCCTTCCAATTTGCAACAATTGTCTCTTTCTCGATACCAATGTCTACTTCAATGTTACGAAATTGCTTGTAAAGAAGTAGTTTGCTCCAACAAAATGTCTCAAAATGTTTTGAATCCTCCTTTGGAATAGTAGTAAATCAGGGAAAGACAATGATAATTGTCTTTTGTTTCCTTTCTTTCCACTTGTACTCTTTGCGACTTGATGAGAACGAGAATGATCGTGTAGATTCAACTAGTGTCACTTTCTCCATTTGAAAAGGACATTGTTTTTAAAACATTAGATTTAATGTACATAATTTAATTCAAAAATCATCAACACAAAACACAGCAGATACCCTGGGAAAACCCTCTTAAGGGAGAAAAACCAACAACAATGTATCACTTATAAATTGAACAAAACAAAGAATGTCTCCTTTACAATGAGCCGATGAAAGGCCAATAGATACAACCAGGAGTATATTGCTGATTAGAATTCAGCCTACAAAATGTTCTACAAAATTCGCTATCTCCTCTAGATGATTCACACTCCAAAGAATAATATCGAACTTGAGTGAATGGATGATCCTGCAACATGGAAATGCATTGAATATAAATACAAGTGGAAGTGAAGGGACGCATCCCTTGATCATCAAGTCGGCCTCCAACAAAGAATATAATCTTTAACTAATCACGTCTTTCCATGAGGTCGGCCATGCATTATATATTTTTCCTTTTAATGAAATTGCATTCATTAACATATATGAAGTCAGCCTAGGAGAGATCACATCACTTCATTAAATCATGCCATTTCAAATATGTAATCTCATAATTCAAATAGTCGTTAAGGCTAACATTTGAATTTCCTTCAAGGAGACAAAGCGCGCTGGAAGTAGCAGCCCGACGCTGCTTTATAACATCAACACTCCCTCTCAGCTAGGGAGGATACTTCTAGCATCATAAGACATATCACCTCATCGTGATGTCTACCTCAATGGCTACAACCATATGTCGAAAAAAGAAGAATATCACCTCATTGTGATATCTAATATCACCTCTTCGTGATATCTAATATCACCTCATCGTGATATCTAATATCACCTCATCATGATATCAACCATAATGGCTACAACCATGTATGGTATGTACAAGTGTTCATCACTTTGTGTGATGTCACCTCAACATGACTTTCACCATGGCTCTCCCAGAGGGTGAAACACAAGTACAAAAAATCATCACGAACTCTCACGTGATGTCATGGAGTCACACACATGACATCCACCATGGCTCTCCCAGAGGGTGGAATAAGGGCTTTCACCTCAAACTTCTCTTGTAGAGAAGAATGCATTAACAAGGGATTTCACCTCGAACTTCTCTCACAAAGAAGAACTCATTAAAGAGGATCACTGATACTAAGACTCCTTCTTAGTTAGGGTTGTATTCTCAACCATACCAAGCTTATCTCGAAAGTACACAAACTTTATCCTAGAGAGAGGCTTGGTGAGAATGTTTGTCGTCTTCTCATCAATGTTGATATACCTCAACTGTATGGCTTTCATCAATACCATATCTTTGATATAATGGTATTTGATCTCAACATGCTTGGTTCTATCATGAAACACAGGATTGACATAAAGTTTCACACAACTCTGGTTATCACAATGAATGATAGTAGGCTCCATTGATTGTCCAAACAATCCTGCAAGGAGTTTATGAAGCCACACTGCTTCTCAAGCTGCCACACAAGCTGCAATATATTTTTCCTTTGTTGTACTAAATGCTACAGATGACTGCTTCCTGTTACAACAGGATATTGTAGTAGTCCCCAAACTAAAGCAACAACCAGAGGTGCTCTTTCGATCAGCAACACAATCTGGCCAAACAGATTTTGTATAACCATGCAGCTTCAAGTCCACATCAGAAGAATAGCTTCAACCATACCCAACAATGCCACACAAGTATCTCAAGATATGCTTAGCTACAACATCTTCTTTAGGTTCAGTAGGCTCCCTCTGAATCTTCAAGTACTTGTATTAGCCTTCTGACCTCTTCATTCAAGATTTCCTACAACATTTGACTTGGATAAATGTTTTCTAGTGCACCCCTCTGGTACTATAGAGAGTTCATAATTGTCCTCCTCGACCTCATCCTAGACCACATTATTCTAAATAGGTTTGCAGAGCTACCAATATCAAATCCAGATGACTGTCTTGAGCAATTTTGATCTCAACAGTTGAAGGGATCCTCTAAGGATTTAGCACCTAGCCTTGCAATACAGTAATCTTCACTTCTTCTCAGTGAGTTACAAAAAACTCCCTCTTGATCCCTGCTTCAAAGATTGCCAAGAAGACTTCTGGAACTGAGCTCCCTCTAACCACCAACTCAATCCCATGATTGCAAATTGTGACTTCACGCCTGATCATTTATTTGGTTGGTATGACATCTTCACAAGATACCTTAAGCTTTTCATCACTAAGCAATCTCTCGTCACCTTCTTGCTCCTAGATCTGTCCTGGAAGCATTTTAGAGAGAGATTACTAAAATTTTATAATTATCAAAGAAATATCAAGGCTAGAATCATACAAGTTTTACTATCTCAGGTTATAGCATGAATACATAAGAGTTTATGAACAATACTAAAACATGAATAAATAAATCAACCTATAAGAGAAATATATATCAAAAGATCAGAAAGAAGGGATAAAGAAACTTATCTTTTTTGAATTATGATATAACTCTTTCTTCCATCTTTAACTCCTCTCGAGAGTGCTAAACTCAGCACAACAAAAGATAATCTAAACAACTACAGATTTCTTAAATGCATTATGCAGTTAGCATGTAGAACCAACTCTCTCCAAGAGTTCAAGGCTCTATCACAGTTCATGCATTAGAGAATGATATCGATGTGACCATCTAATCACTATCGAAATTCCAGTTCTCTTTTCATCTCAGAGTCACACTCAAAGATCTTCACAATTAAATGCAATGAATAATTTGAATTTTCAAAGGATCTTGTATCAATGAACACAATTCACGAGAAACCACAATGTCTCTTTACTATCACACATGATCTAGATAATCAATACAAAACTGAAGGTTTATCCTAGATTTCAAAAGCATAAACAAAAGAATACTTATCTCGATGAAATCAGAATCTCCTTTTAAGTGCTACAGGAATACGAGAAACAATTCGACATGATGCCCGTCGAATAACCAGCCTGAGTGCATTTCTCTGCTCTAATTGGCAGCCAAAGAGACACAATCTCCACAACCGTTTCAAGCAGGGATGCACTTATGATCCGAAGATATGCATGGGATATCTCAATATATCCGTACACCCCAAGAAGAAAATGTGATTTGCTCCTCCCTTAGCAGTGGCGTTGCCTCTAACTAATTTCAATAAATCATGAGACGCTTCAAGTCTCATATACAACTCCGATCATGAGCCTTCTTGAACTACCGTGACACATTGGAAGGGGACCCACCGCAAAAATTGAATATTGATTCATATAAACCACGACAGCTACAAACACAATTTCATAAGATGGAGTAGTCTGCCACTTCAATACAACCAATAATCAAAGTCATTGGAATATTGAAGTTACTCTTGACTCCCTTCATACATTTCACATCCTGGACTTGGTCAGATACACCACGTGCGGAGAATAGCAATATGATTGCCACGAACTTCACAAGACATGAGGTGGAGATAAACGCGACAGGAGAAGCAGGAGTATATAGACTTGTCACCACTCAGCGACAAGAATTATGCGAGATAAAATTCCCAAGAGTTGACAGATTCTTCAATGTACAGTCCGCTTTATAAGCCCGTGATGAAGAGAAACACCTTATGTGCCCAAGCGATAACCAAAAATTGATGAGGTTACTCTGTTGCTGCTGGCAACAATCCGACATTAAACATAGATACCTGGAGAGCCCCACCTGATACAAGGATCCGACGGAATTCACATAAATTGCTTGGATTTTAGAGATTGTGGAAGCAATGAGAAACCTCCTGGTAAAGTCAATGAAGAAGGAAGTGGATTGCACAACAATTCTTCCATCGGCGTGAATGAAATTCAGGGACGCGATGAAGTCCATACGCTTTAGATAAGGAATTTGATTTCCTTCATAACTCCGAGTGATATAATGATGCTCGGGAGTGTTACATTGATGTCATAAGCCTGTGCTCTTTCTGGTGAAGATGACTAACACAGAAAATTGCAATAGGATTTTCGGTTGCCTTTGGAATAGTTGACCCAAATGCAATGTCTCTAATGCAGCAATCTGGATCTTGAATGATCATCGAGATGCCAATTTCAGAGAATGGAACTCTATAGTGTGAAATGCATAACACCCGACAAGTGCGCAGGTGTAGGTGTGAAGGAGATACCATCAGAAAGAATCAGCATGCCACCCTTAACAATTTCCTGAAATTCTATAAACAAGATCTATTGATTGAATTTCTTAAACAAATCTAATTAATTCCCCTGAACATGCTTTGATACCATGTTTTTATAAGATTAGATTTAATGCATAGAATTTAATTCAAAAATCATCAACACAAAACACTGGAGATACCCTGGGAAAACCCTCCTCTTGAGGGAGAAAAACCCAGCAACAATAGAACACTTATATATTGAACAAAACAAAGAATGTCTCCTTTACAATGAGCCGATGAAAGGCTAATAGATACAACCAGGAGTATATTGCTGATTAGAATTCATCCTACAAAATGTTCTTCTACAAAATTCGCTATCTCCTCTAGATGATTCACACTCCAAAGAATAATATCGAACTTGAGTGAATGGATGATTGCAACATGGAAATGCATTGAATATAAATACAAGTGGAAGTGAAGGGACGCATCCCTTGATCATCAAGTTGGCCTCCAACAAAGAATATAATCTTTAACTAATCACGTATTTCCATGAGGTCAACCATGCATTATATATTTTTCCTTTTAATGAATCGCATTCATTCACATATATGAAGTTGGCCTAGGAGAGATCGCATCACTTCATTAAATCGTGCCATTTCAAATATATAATCTCACAATTCAAATAACTGTCAAGGCTAACATTTGAATTGCCTTCAAGGAGACAAATCATGTTGGAAGTAGCAACCCGACGCTGCTTTATAACATCAACAAACATTGTGTGTATATATGGATGTAAGTTAGCTCCAATGTATTTTCATTTCGGTTTGTCCTAATTCTGTTGAAAACTTTTCTCCCAACATTAAGCACCATAAATTCACGATTGCAAACAACAAGGGGCAGCTTTTGCAACATATGGCATGTTTCTTGTGCACCTATATCACGATCAACAATAATCTCAGACATGAAGTTTTTGTATGTTGCAAGTGCCTTGTCTTGGGGTGCTTGCTTTTGACATATGCATGTTAACATATCAAGACAACTTTCAGATTTTCTTTCTTCCTTTGTAGCATATTTTGCAATGTACTTTAGAACTAGTTTTTTTGAAAGCACAGGCTAACAATCCATATAAGCTCTCCATATGAAAAGCATTTCTGGACTATGTATATTCAACCTATCATCATTACGTGCAAGGCAAAAGGTTTTTTTCCCATCTTCGTCAGTGCACAACGAAGAGGTGGCACATTCAAGCCAGGGTGCACTATAGCGACACTCCATGTTGTTTCCTTTCTTGCGAAGGCAGGTTGATTCTGAACACTTGGTGTGTCTCTGGACACAGTTTAGTAACTCTTCATAGTCAGTAACTGTGTTTGTAGCAAAGATTTTGGGTGTTGTTAGTAAGCGTGGATCATCTTGCGAAGATCAATGGCATGTGTTGTTCTTGTCTCCTAGATTTTGAGGATTCTAGGCACTAACATATCTGTCAAAGAATGATTTTGCTATGTCTATGTCTACATTATTGCTCCAATCAAGTTTTTCCATGTTTGGTGCACCCTCAAGCCAAAGGAAGCAATGTGCATGTGCAAACCCTCGATGTTGCCACTCATATATATACCAGTAGTTTGTTGCACAGTAGAGCTTCTCTAAGACTTCTTCACAGAATGTTGTGAATCTTTAATGCAAGTATAACAATGTGGTATGTGGGTTTATAACAATGTTATCTATGCGATCTTTATTGTTTCATGATGTTTGAGTTGCCCCCTTTGTAAATAGTTGATATAAATCAGGCCATTTGGTATGTGCAGCACTTAATGTGAAGAATAGTGTGGGGGAGCCTATTTGGTTGATCATGTTTGACAATTCACCACGACACTTATTCCAATATGTGTGTGTGCCTCTAAGGGATGATCCATAATGCATCAAGTGTTCGGCTAGTTTAGTGTCAATCAACGTTTGTATATGGAGACGAAGGTTGTCTATGGTGGTTGGCGTGCAGTCCTCAACATTTTTCTTGACAAAAATGGAGGCAACACCTTGGCTTCGGTGGCGCATCAACAAGTTCAAGACAAAATATCTAAACCTTGGATGCCTTCCAAATCTATTATCACGAAACCTCATTAGGCGCAACACATTCATGCATTTCAACTTGTGTATAGCGAGGTTGCAAATGTAATGCACTACCATTGGGAAACAAAGAAGGAAAAGCCATGTCTAGAAGTCCTTTAGTATTGTATTCATTAATTGGTGAGGACTCAAGTGTTGGCCAATCTATAATGGTGCGATTGTGATCTCTAACTTGCATTGTTTATTTTATGATTTCTAGTTCATAGCGTGTATTTGGTAGCCTAGCCATGAATGATGAGGAGCAAGTGAATTCAGTGTCGGGTGAGTCCACATAAAAATTTGAAGCACTGTCTGGTGCAACAATATTGTCATTGTCAACATTAATGTTATGAAGCATATTGGAAATGTTTGTATTTGTATCGGGGAGCTCCCTAAGAGACGCAAAATCCACCTTGACATCTTTGTAATGTGGGTCATATGCGATTTTATATTTTAGTGCAGCCCACACACGATGCCTACTTACGGAGCAATCATAACAGTCACCTCTTGTATTGGTTCTTCGAACCACCAACACATCCAAGTTTGCAATTTTATGCGGCAAGTATTTTTCTATGGTTTTGATATCTTGCGAGAAACAAATTGTGTGCCCACTATATTTGTATTGGCCTCCACGGGCATTTGTTACTTGTATTATCAGATTGACTCATGCTATAAGCATTTATTTGACTTGTGTTAGTGTCTATAGCTCGTACGGTTGTACTCTTGGGTCCATTAAATTAGTTGTTGAGAAACGATGTCTACCTGTCTCACACAAGCATCTAAAACAAACTGGACCAGTTTGTGTTGCGTTGCTACGCATTCCTGGGTAGCATTCATGGAAAATTGTGCAAGTTGGCAAGTTTGATAATTTATCTAATCTTGAACGAAATCTTTTCGAAGCTTCTATAAAGGTTTTTTCGAAATGTGGTAAGCTTGTGGACTGATTTTGATGAGTGTCCATTGTTTGGTGTGTGCACATTTACAAACCTATGTCGAAAGTGTGTTCAGTTTGGGATGCACATTCATATGGTTCAATGTTGTGTTGGTTTGACTGAAAGGAGGTTGGTACGTTGGCTTGTATTGTTTGTTTTCCTGTGCGTTGGAAATGACGGAAAATGTTGATTTCTTCTTTATGTTGCATATAGTACTTATGACTTCTTTTACGAGATTGTATGCTTTTAGGGCTAGAGGTCACCATCTGTAAAGAAAATATGAACTATAATCACCAAATGAAGAATTATAAATACATACAAAATTAAAGAAGTTAAACATTAATGTTACGAGTTCTTCGATCATTATATTCTTTCAACAGTAGTTGCAATACGATAGGTATGCTATATACATGAGTAATTTGGTGGAAGAGATAAATCACAGTATTTTCATAACAACAATATATTCAATACACATGTGACTTTGAAATTCCATGTATGGAATCAAAAGTATGGAAAGTATACTATATAAGATGTTACAAAATTTTATATACATTGCATAAGCACTTGAGGTACATCTAAACACTAGAAATATGACACATAGTAGTGATTCCACCAACATGAGCAAATTCTCTACAACAAAATCTAGCTCGCCGACCTTTGTGATTGTTCATTTTACCCGTCCTTGAGTAGCACTTGAATCATATGAATTTCTGATTGTGAAGATAAATTGCTTGAATAACACTCCTTTCACTATGGTCTCAGCTTCAGTTTTTGTTCTAGAATTGAATTGTAGCATGTATAAATTATTTGCAGACATTCCAAGAAGTTTAGTGGTTGGTTCTTCAAAAACAACAGCCCATCATATTCTTGTATGATCTGCGAGCTTTAGTTGAAGTATGTATCTGTAGGTACATTTAGCAGTAGTAGCTTTGCACTTGGAACAATACCATGTTTGATCATCATTCTGTACAACTTTCTTTTTACATTGTTTTCCATCTAACTCAAGGGGGCAAGATGGATAGCATAATGAATTTGTTTATATGTATTGCACTGTTTCTTTTAGAGTGCATTCGAAAGTTTGTTTCACATTGGTAGTTTGCTCTTCAATATCAACAATTGTTTTCCTCATAAGCACGAGAGGTTCATCCAACGGTTGTGTATTCAATGGAGTGACATCAGTCTCATTCTGTTCAAACCATGATTTGAGTTGTTCTGCCTCCTCTATTCTTGGGTTTACAAAAAGGTGGGTGCTTGCCAATGTGCTTATGACCTTGCCATTATACTCAGTGACATGGCTGTTGTTTATTGCAAGTATGGCCAAATGTTTTAAGTGATACATCTCTTGCGGTTGCTTGCCTTCCTTTTCAATAGTTGGACCCCATAAAGTAATATTAATGGTAGATGAAGAGGTATCTATCAATTTGATGCTCCTTCGAAGAACTTTAGTCCCATCCCTCCTCCTTATGGTTGAGCTTGGGTCCACACATATGACTTCCAATAACATCAACAAGTATATTATTGTTCAATTCTAAAATGTCCTTGAAGGGTGTGAAAGAGAACTGATGTTTGGGAATTGCAAGGTCATCTTCTAAGCGAGAAATTTTGGATTCCTCGACTAAACAAATTTCAAGCTGGCTATTAAGTTTGTTGTACAACCTATTAGCTGACTTAATAGTTCCACCAGATATTGTATATACTTCTCCAAAATGTACATTCATGTAATGAAGGTTTGCAACTTCATTAAAGCAGATTACTCATATTTTGGTGCACTCACAATCAATAATATTGAAAGAGAAGACCTGTCGTTGTCCCTTTTGTGTGTTGAAATAGTGCATCTATTTTTTCATGGTAACACGACCCTTTAGAAGCCACCTCGTCTGAAATGGATTCAAATTTCTAATAGGCGTAATATTGGACGGAAGGTCTTTCTTTTGTAGGGACGAGCATAACCCAAAAAGTGCCCTTTGAGCAGGTGACTTTGTTACCATAGCAGTGTTACTCATGCTCGTAGATGGAGCAGTTGAGGTTGTAGAATTTACTTTCTGGGCTTTCTCTTCAAATAGGTAGGCGGGTTGACCAATGATGTCATGTTGCAAACATGTGACTTCTAATTTGGAGATGACTATCCACCTATAAAGATAAAATGAGTAAGTATTTTGAGTATGAACAAATGTGACAGTGGATAAACGATGCTAAGCTACAAGTTTATTGGAATTTTGTAGAAGAGCATGCAAATATCGTGGCTCACCTTGAATTGCAAAGAACAGGGCAACCGTATCCTATCAATTTGAGTATAGATCCCTTATGGAGTTCTTTAGAAGCTATGCACTAGTTGTACTTTGTTGGAAGTGTAGCCTTCTACTTATGTAATGTCCCCACTATTGGAGTGACCTCTTGGTGGTCATATTCTAGCCCATCCAGCATTCTCGTGGGTTAGCGGGCATAATAAGGGGATGATAAGGAATAAGATTGTCTAGAAAAGTTAGAAGATGTTTCTAAAACAACTAGAATCTTCTAGAAAGGTTAGAAGATGCTTCTAGAAGAACTAGAATCTTCTAGAAAGGTTACTAGATATTTCTATAAGAACTAGAATCTTCTAGAAGGGCCAAAACCTTTTAGAAACTAGACCCTAAGGCGGCCTTGTCTTAAGGTCTTATTTAAAGGAGGCTGGGTAAATGGGAAGACAGACTATTTTGTGATTATATCTTATTTGTTGAGAGATATCTCTTGACTAAAAGTGATGTCATTCGATTCAAGGTGTTGCTCCCTTGAATTTTGTGGTTTCGTGATGTCCCCATTCCACCTAATGAGGTGATTTCAATTTGAAATTAACCATTGAGCTTAAACAGATTGCTTTGGCAAGTTCCAGTTGCGGATTATGACCCCATTTTGAGACACTTTCACCTTTACTTGCTAATAGAAGGGTTTTAAGAGGTTCACGTGTAACACCCCTCCATTTTGGATCTTTTGATCGACAATGTTTTCTTTGTTATGTGTTTCTGTTATGTCGTGACTGATTATTTGTTTATAACATGCTTTCACATTAGCATGGTTGTTATTTGAATTAATAATGATGTATGTTCATTTATTGATTATTGATGTTTTAATTTTGTCAGTCTTGATATGACTGTATTGGTGAAGAGAACGGTATTGCATCACTCGCTCGTGAGTGTCCTATGATTTTCGCGATTCTCTCTTCACGGTGTGTATGATTTATTATATGTATACATGTGCGACATTTGTTTGTTTGCAAGATTGCAAGTACAGGACATTAGCTTCACTTGGTTTCACAGGTCTGAGCGTGTCCACTACTCAACAGTAATATTGGGAGATAGTAACGGGTTACCTAGTCATACCTTTACCCTAGTACAGTTTGTCATTGGTTTGAATTTGGTCTTAGATTTATCATTGTTGTTCTAGGTATTTTATTCTTGTGCAAATTTAATTTAGTAGATTAAATGTGTATTTAATTTTAAATATTTAATTAAATGAATTATTGTGGTGAGGGCTTTAGAATAAATTAATTAATTAATTAATTTAATTTGGTTATGTTGTTGAGTAAATTTTATTATTAAAATAAACGATAATTAAATAAATAAGAATATTTAAATTGGTTGCAATTAGTAAATTGTTTTATTATATTTAAATGCATGCGAATGGAAAATATCTAAATCGTTGAGGGAAAATATATTTTAAATATTTTGTTTAAGATAACTGGGAGTTAGAAATTTGTTATCTAATTGTTGAAAATTCATTCACGGGAGGGATTTTTTTAGGGAAAAAAAAGAAAAAAAAATTGTTTCACGGGAAAAGTTTGGATGTGTGGAAAATTGGTGAGGAAATTGTTTAGAATTATTTTGCTGTAGAATTTTTGGCAGTGTTTTTTGTTGTGTCTTCTAGAAGGAGGCAATTGCATTGAAGAAAGATTTGGCTACATTGAGAATTGAAATTATAGAGAAGCTCGGCAACATTTTCTTGAGGCAACATTCTTCTGTAACAGGTTCTTTACTGTTTTTGTGAAATTTGAAATTGAAAAGTTATTTTATTACTGTAATGCAAATTGGAAATGTTTTAGGAAATTATTTTTCAATACTGTAGAAGTTCTTGTTTCTTCCTTTTAAAAGATTGTCGTGAAAATGAAACCTCTATAGAAAACAATTAAATCATTTGTGTAATTTGTTTATTCGAAATAGATTTATACAGGAGGAAATTATAGTGGAATTATTGAACATTTGTTGAATTTAAATCAAAACTTAGAAACCTCTTCCTGTGAAAACATAATTTATTCTTCTGTAGAAAATGATAAATTACTGTTGAAGATTTAGATCTTTGTAGGGAATAATTTTAAACAATAGAAAATACAAATAAAAGTATTTGAAGAATTAGAAAACTTCTGTAGGATTGAAAATAAAATATTCTGAGAAAACCAAAATAATTGGAAACCTCTGGTAATTTGAAAATCAAAACAGCATAAATAGTGCGTCACTAAATTAATCATAACTCGAAATTTACGAACTGGGTAGGGCTGAATTTTTTATATGTTTTAGACAACTTGATTGCGCACCTTCAGAAAAAATTGCAGAGAAACTCATATCAGAAAACAAAAGTTATTAAAATCGCAACATACAGGATTTATGATTAGGGTTGTCTGAAAATTGTTAATTTATATTTATATATTTATTTATTTGTTTAAAAATATATATTAGAAATATTGCATATAATTTTAGAGTATTTAAAATATATTTAAATATATTTTTAAATAGGTGCATGCACATGCACAATTTGATATTTTTAAATAAACGTTGGAAAATAATAATTAGATTATGTAATTAGAATATATATATATATAATTATTTAAAAGAAATATTATATCGTTAATTAATGCATACAATGCACAAGTAGGTGTTTTATAATAAGATGATTTTATTAGAAGAATTAAGATTTCTATTTATATTTGTTTGTGAAATTTGAATTAACAATTAGTTTTAATTCCTTATGATTTGTAAACAGAAGTATTTATATATTAATAAAAGCATGTAAATGCATGGGTTACTAAAATCTTAAAATAAAACGACTTAGAAGTGAAAGTTGATTTGTATTTAAATAGATATTGATTCAATTTGGATTTAGGAAATTTGAATATTAGATTATTTAAGTGCCTGAATTATTTTAAGTTGTATTATTTTCTGTTCACATTTGTGGGCAATTTGAATTGAATATTATGAGTAATTGTCAAACTCAAAGTTAAGCAGTTGGTTTAATTCGTTGTGGATTTATTGGATTTAGGAAATCCTAATGGTCATTTATTTAATTACTTGAGTGGCTTCTTATTGTTGTGTATTCTTCTATAATTGTGTATTGGGCATTGGGGATATTTATTGTCGAGAAAATTATGTCTTCCAGAGATTGTAGAATTGTGAGAGGGTTATTGTATCTTTTGTTCGCCCTTTTTAAAATTTTCCATGGGTAGTGCACGTTTTTTGGGTTTCAGTATTTAACATCCATAGGGATGTGTGAATTAGTTTGAACACCCGATTACTATGAACGGGTTGCGTGATTTGATTTGAGCACCCGGTTACTACGAACGGGATGTGTTATTCTTTGCAAAATAGTTGATATTTGTTATCGTATTTTGTGCATTGTCTACCCTTGAGTTGTGGAATATGTTATTGTGTTGTCGATAAGGGAGTGGCTTTCAACGGGGGTCGGGACAGAAAGGGGTCCCAGGATAACTCGTGTGAAAGTCAGTTTAATCAATGAAAATTAAATAACATTTATTAGGGATGGAGTAGCTTAATATTTAATCAGATAATTTAGCCTCGCTCATTGGCTCAAGGGCTAGTATGAGACTTGAGATGAGTCGGGAAGGCCTGGAATGGCAAGATCGTTATCTTGTCTTCTCGAAAGATAACCGATTCTGCACTGGTGTGCATGTGGGGCTGGAATCGTGAGAGGTTACCAGGATAACCCTAGAGGGGGGCCAGGACCTAGGAAGATTTCTTTTGGATAACCAATGCAACCTTTGTGATGACACTCCTCCTATGACAATGGTCGATTTGTATTATACAGTGGATGTATTTGATTCAGTGGTTCTGGAAGCAATGTAACCTTATGTTTTGTGTCTTTTTGGTACAGTGTTGTTTTGTTTTTTTTTTGGTACAGTGTTGTTTTGTATTTACTGGTACAGTGTTGTTTTGCATTTACTGGTACAATGTGGTCTTGTATATTGTCTGTGTCTAAAGGTAATAGGTTGTCTTGGTTGCCTGTTACTATCTCTTAGCACGGGGGCTGGGCCTACGGGTACCAGATGGTTGGGTGGCGTGCATCTTACACTGTTGAGTTTCTCTTCCTATTCGTAATGGCGGGATCTTCTTGTTCGAGGAACTCGTGTGGTTCTCTGGAGTTGTTATTCTCCTTCTTCATTATAACTGTGGATCTATGTGTATAATTGTAATACCTCATTTGTATCGAGGTGAACCTTTGTAATGTAATTGTAATAGTATTTATGATCTATTCATTATTGGATTTAATGGTGTTGTATATGTGGAAATATGTTTAATACATTTCTATGTGTTAGATTTATCTTAAAATGGTTTAATGCTTTGTTGTAAGTTGTATCTTGAGTTTAATATTTATGCTATGGTTGGTTAAATTTTATAAGTAATGGTGATTACATGTAGACGTGTTGCGTAGCCTAGAGGATGTATGTGGCTAGAGTAGGTTACTTTATTCGTCTTGTTTTAACTTTAAAAAAAATTAGTTGTGCTTCCACAGTATTACATCGTCCTCTAGGTTGTGGGACGGGGTTTTACATCACGTGGCAGAGAAGGATATTTCTAGCGACTTCCAACTTCAAGTAAAATAAGATTATTGTTGTAGCAGTCATTAAATCAATTTCAACATCAGATCTGAGGAGTTTTTGGATGTTTGCAACCTCTAGTGGTGCTGCTATAGCCAATTTCTAGTCATCTCTAGTTGGGCATATCGCCCTACTTCACTTAGCTTCTTCTAGCATTCATAAAGCTAGGGTTTTATCTTGTGCTTTGGCACAAACTAGGTGTAATTGAAGGTTTGAAACTTAAAATCAGACCTAAAAAATTGTAATATCTAGTCTTTTATGTTGTAACCAACTTCAAATCAAATAAAGAGGATAAGCTATCTTGTTGGGGAAGGCAATACAAAAAAAATTAGACTAGAAAAAGGAAGAAATTTCAGTTAGAACCTGTAAGGGTTCATTACAGTGGTATCAGAGCCAAGTTCCTGCCAACTTGTGGGTTACAAATCGGAATTTGTTTCAATTCTTTATCAGGTTACATTCATGGCTAGAATCAAAGACGGTAGATTGCTACCTACTTTCCCTCCTGCTTCACCAACAAAGGAAAGGAAAAGTTCAAAGAGTCCAGCTCATAGTTCACAACATTATGAAGATTCAGTACCAAGGAAGCCTAAGTATTCTAGAGATTCAACGAGATCAATAGGTATAAGTTCAAGTTCATCCAAGAAGGCTAATGATAGAGTTATGCAAGAGATTATGAAGGGCATGAATGATCTCAAAAAGTTCTATATGCAATCCCAACAACAATTGTCAACAAGTTTAATGTCAACCATCGTGCCAATTGCACAACAAGAAAAAGAAAAGAAGAATAAAGGAAACTCATTTGATATATCTACAAGTGAAGTTGTCAAAAGCCTCCATGAGGAGTTTGAGAGACATGTTGATTTAGTACATGAGGATAAAAGGATAGGATCTTGTAATGATTCTAATGTGGCCCCATTATCCTCATAAGAAGAAACACATGAAGCATCTACAAAAGAAGGAGAATTACTTGCCTCTTCTACAAGTGAAGTATACACGAATTTCTACATTGGTGATGTAGAGATTGTTCTTGATCAGCCGCATGAAGGTATGGATTCTTTAGATGATCCATTATTTGAGCAAAGCAGTATCTCACCAACTCTACATAGTAATTGCATGGAATCAAATTCTGAGTTAGGTGACCTCGAAGATGGTATTGTTAATGCACATGAAGACACCACAATTAGGCTTGATGATAATTTTGATTTGCTGATTACAAACAGCAGTTCATTACCATCACATAATCATGAGGTTATAGATCAATCATATGAAGATGATAATGTTATAGAGTCTTCCCACGTTAGCACTGAAGTTTTTTGTGTTAAACATGAGGAATGTATTGTGGATTCAAGCCACAAAGGTTCTGATTTTATACATCATACCATGGAAGATGTCAAGAGAACGCAAGTCTTGTGTGACAGCTGGTTACAAAGAGCTAAGAAGGAAAAGTTGTTGGCTGCTCAAGCAAGACAGCGCCTTCAAGAGATCAAGGAACAAGTCAATCACATAGATCAAGCAAGACAACAAAGAGAAGCCTATCTTCAATCATTATTTCTTCCAAGGGAAGAATGTGTAGAAGTTGAGCATGCAGAGGAGGAGCATCTTGAGGTAAGCAAACAAGAAAAACATGTAGATGAGTGTGAACAAGAGAAGAAGCATGATTCAGAAAATTATGTTTGGGTATCTAGTTTGCATCATGAAGTTTATGACTTTCCCTTTTTGGAAAGCCCCTTGAAGGCTCAAAAAAATGATGATAGTGGTTACACACTTGATGGATCGGCCACAAGTATTATGTCCATTTGTGTGGAATGGAACATTACTGGTCTCATTATAGTTAGTCATGCATCATCTACAATGGAAGGACAATTGCTAAGATCATATGAATCATTCTGTTTTGGAGAGTTGATTAGGCAGACTAAGAGATTACCTAACGAGAAGATCCTACAATTTGATAATATTTGGTTTGCTATGGGTACAACACCGTGGAGTTGGATGGGAGCAAAAAACCTATCAGCTAAGGACGCGAGGGAATGGATCAGTTTTGTGACAGCTATGGCAGCTAGAAGAGCACATGACTTTCAGCTGGGCACACCTCTTAGACCAGCACTCATGGAGGAGCAACCTATCCATGGAGAAGTTACAAGGAAGGGCAAGGAAGGCACCTCAAAAAGCTATGATCATAGTTTTGATCTTCTTAGTATGGACAAGCATGAAAAGCACCCAGATTTGTGGATACTTAATGGGAAGTTTGTTGTTGAGGACAATCCTAAAATTTCATGTCATGCACATGAGTTGAGTCATTGGATTGATGAGACACCTCAGTTGGTGAGCCAATTGAAGGCTCAATTCATATTTATGAGAGAAGAGATGGCATATATATATCTCATGGGGTAGCAAGGGATGATGTTGGCACAAGTAATCTCAACTCATATTTGAAGAAGTCCCCTTGCACTTTTCCATCCTTGGATAGACATCATGTTGTCCTAGTTTCCAGACCTGAGTTCTTCAAGAAAAAGATTGCGTTAATCATTATGGACAACAGTTCTCTAATCGCTACAACTAACAGCCTTGAGAAGGGAAGTATGATAGCTCTTGGGGAAAGTTTTCAGTATGGCACACACCTTGGGACAACAGCCTATGATAGAATCTATGAAGGCGAACTTGAGAGGTACAAAACAAAGGTGGGTTTCGTGATGATAATCAGCCAATCTCTATCTTCTCATGGTCTCATTCATCTTGTTGGAATGCAAGAATGTATGATGAGTATTGAAGAATCACGTTGCACACAAGTGTTGTCATCAAGTAGTACTAGTCTTTGTATCATAACATCATCATTCTTTGATCATACATGGAGAGGATATATGGTATATAAAGAAAACATCACGGAGCATGTAGAAGACAGTAGTACTTCATGTTTCTACCATTGGGTTTTGAGTAACATTGCAAGGATAGAGGGTTGTTCTACTTACCTGAGCAAGGAATTTTCAGCCCTAGTTCATTGGGTTAGAATTCTCACTTTGACGATAGATGGTTGTTTCATACCATTGATCACAGAGATTTCAGTTTGGTTCTTCAGGGTAGTAGTTGATTGGAGGATTTGGATAGTTTGGGATCATCTTTTCTTTGTTGAAGGTTGGTATTGCGATAAGATTCCCTCTTCCTTTGACATTGGAGATACTTTTTGCATCATTGTGAGTGGGATTATCAATAGTATGTGGTGGATGGGTATGATTAATTATGTACCTATGATGATCATTCTTCACACCCATGAGAGTTCATTCCCACTTAGATGGACTTTCAACATTGGTCATGGTAATTTATATGAAGCATCTCATTATGGGACTGATTTTAGACGATTTGGAGCAATGTTTGAGGGATGGCTTGACAAGGCAACGAAAGCTAAGTTGAAAGAGAAACAAACCAAGCTTCATGATAAGCAAAGGTCTTCTAGTTTTGAAATTGCAATTGTTGTTGATCAATTCATTCAAGAAGATGTTGATTTTATTGATTACACTTATAGTGGATCAGACACTCCCGAGTTACCTTTGGTTAGTGATGAAGGCATCTACAATATATCTTTGGAGTTGTCACCTATTCCCTATGATATGGCAGTTGTTCATTGGTATGATGGTAGCATAATCTTCATGGATTCTTTATTGGTAAGTGGCTGTCCTATTTGGGTTTCCATTTCACTTTCAAATTTAGCATAGTCTATAATAGCTATTGAGTTGCATGGGAGTGTGTGGAGACATGTCTACTTGATGGGTATTGCATATGAGGTGAATTTATTTCTTATACATGGGTATGATGACACCATTGACATCATTCTTAATGTTGGTTTGAGTTACAAAAGTGGTATTTGGTGGCCTAGTGAGTTGACCTATGTACGCACGAGAGATTTGAGCACCAGGCTCTACGTTGATACTTTTGAGACTAACATTGGACAGCCTTATCAAAAGATGGTTTCTTCTAAGTTTTGCATGTTGGACCCTGATGTTGTTCCATCCTCTTTTCAGGAGATAGATGGCGTTCATGACGGTACTCTTCTTACTCTTGGAAGTAAGTTAAGATACTTGCAGTTACTAACTGATAGAGGTCTTGTTGACACGGTTGCAAGGGATAATGATGATGTTGTTACAAGACCAACTCAGCCTATTGTGAGTTGTGTGTCTTTACCTAATGATGGCAGTATAGAGGTTACCAGAGTGGCACAACGGAAAGTGACAGGTGTTGGATTTCCAATTTATTCATGGGATCCAGGGTAGTTCACTTATGGATGGTGTGGATGTGTGAGATTCATCTCCGCAGTTCTTGGATGGCAAAGCTCACTAAACAATAGATGGTAGAGATCCATGTGCACAATTTATATAGAGATGATTTTCAGAACTGGGATCCAGGAGTTTATTTGTTGGACAATTGGCTTCACAGCTTGACAGGGCTTAACAGTGATAGGAGCTTCAGCTGTATACAGAGGATGCTGGTTGGAGTTCTTTCCAGGATCATTTGGGATCCGGGTGGTTGGCGGTCAGAGAGATGATTTGTTCTTCAAATATCAAATGTTGTGGCAATTAAGAGATATTGCGGTAGCGATTGCTTGAGGACAAGCAATCCCGGGAAGGGAGGACTGTAATGTCCCCACTATTGGAGTGACCTCTTGGTGGTCATATTCTATCCCATCCAACATTCCTGTGGGTTAGAGGGCATAATAAGGGGATGATAAGGAATAAGATTGTCTAGAAAAGTTAGAAGATGTTTCTAAAAGAACTAGAATCTTCTAGAAAGGTTAGAAGATGTTTCTAGAAGAACTAGAATCTTTTAGAAACTAGACCCTAGGGCGGCCTTGCCTTAAGGTCTTATTTAAAGGAGGCTGGGTAAATGGGAAGATAGGCTATTTTGTGATTATATCTTATTTGCTGAGAGATATCTCTTGACTAAAAGTGATGTCAGTCGATTCAAGGTGTTGCTCCCTTGAATTTTGTGGTTTCGTGATGTCCCCATTCCACCTAGTGAGGTGATTTCAATCTGAAATTCACCATTGAGCTTAAACAGATTGCTTTGGCAAGTTCCAGTTGCAGATTATGACCCCATTTTGAGACACTTTCACCTTTACTTGCTGATATAAGGGTTTTAAGAGGTTCATGTGACAGAGAAGGATATTTCTAGCGACTTCCAACTTCAAGTAAAATAAGATTATTGTTGCAGCAATCATTAAATCAATTTCAACATCAGATCTGAGGAGTTTTTGGCTATTTGCAACCTCCAGTGGTGCTGCTACAGCCAATTTCTAGTCATCTCTAGCTAGGCATATCGCCCTACTTCACTTAGCTTCTTCTAGCATTCATAAAGCTAGGGTTTTATCTTGTGCTTTGGCACAAACTGGGTGTAATTGAGGTTTGAAACTCAAAATCAGACCTAACAGATTGTAATATCCAGTCTTTTCTGTTGTAACCAGCTTCAAATCAAATAAAGAGGATAAGTTATCTTGCTGGGGAAGGCAAGACAGAAATTTTCAGACCAAAAAGGGAAGAAATTTCAGTTAGAACCTTTAAGGGTTCATTATAGCTTATGTACCCCATCAGAGAGCTCCACTCTATATCGATCAATCAGTTTGAGGCCATGTCCAAACAGTGCAATTTCTAATGCTTGTAGATGGGGTTGCAAGTTTAGGTTTCCATTATTCATCATCTTGATTGCATTCTTAGTCAAGGCATATTTTGTCAGGAGCGGTGGTTGTAGTACTATAACATTGTCATCAAGGCTAGTAGATGTGGCTTGTACTTGTTGGGTTTGTTGTTCAAAGGGGTTGGCGGGCTAGCCAATGATATCTTATTGCAAACATGTGATTTCTAATTCTGCTATGACAATCCACCTATAAGTGTACAATGAAGAAGTATTATCAATAGGATGAGATGTGACATAATGGAGTTCAAGAATGATAATCTATAAGTTTTGATTTTGCATATTGTAGCAAATCACTGAAATATGATGGCTCACCTTGAATTGCAAAGAACATGGTAATTGTATTTAATGAGTTTAAGTGTAGAGCCCTTTTGTAGTTCTTCAAAATCTATGTGGTGGTTGTATTGTTTTGGAAGTGTATCCTTATGCTTATGCACCCCATTAGAGAGTTGTAGTATATAGCGATTGGTTGGTTCAGGCCCATGTCCAAACATTGAAATATATATTGCTTGTAGATGGGGTTGTAGGTCTACGTTTCCATCATGGATCATCTTAATTGTGTTCTCAGTCAAAGAATACATTGTGACAAGAGAACGAACTAGTCCTTGCAAAAGTAAATTGTAGGTGGCAACAATTACTTACTTTAAATGGCGTATAAAAAGCATACTTTGTGAAGTACAAAATTAATATGTTGTATAGCCAACAAAATATAGCTAAATAATTTGATAATATTTTAAAAAGCCACAATGTTGTTGAATGCGACCATGCAAGCAGTAGTTTGAATAAAAGTGTGTATAGAAGTTACATAGAGTAAAAAAAAGTGAATTTAGAATAATACCTGTAAATGTGATTTTGAATAGGTGTGTATATCAAAATAGTGGCCTTTGGAAGTTAGTTTGTTGCATTTGTAAGGAAAAAAAAAAAGTGTAGTGAGTAAAAAATTTAGTTCACACTATTAAGTAATCTAAGTAAATTGGAAGCACTATAGATGTTTGAATATGCATTCTATGCTAAAGGCACAAAAGGATACGTGCTTTCAAACAAACGAATATAGCACTAGTGTGTTATTAGCGAGGGATAAACAACGAAGGAACATACAATAAAATTAAAGAAAGCTACTCGGTTCACAAACGTGTTAATCATTTTGGGGTGCAATGGAATTAGGACACCTAACTATACTCTATACTCATTGTGCTAAGTAAACAAGCCTAACACGTTTAACCTATTATTGGAGAGCACAAATTTTGTGTGGATTGTGTCCTAGTTGAAGATATGTTTATTATGTATGTTAATATAGTATACTAGAAATGTGAAATATGTTAAAATAATGGACTTTGTTTAAAGTAGTACTTTACTGTAAAGTTTGTGGTTTGAGGAAGTGAGTACAATATTATTGTTCTACTAAGTGAACAAATTGTAAGGAATGTAGGTGCAAGAATGAGACAATTGATGAAGGACAGATATAGCGTTTGTTGGCAATATATATTTAAAAAGTGTTATAAATGAATTGTTGTGAACACAATGGTTAGACTATGCTTAGTTGAAGTGAAATGAGGAAAGGTTTGCAACACATTATATGCAAACTACTATTCTTAATTATATGCAATTGAAGATGCCATTTGATTTTGAAATTTAGACATATGGGTCAAGTAAAGAGATATAGATCAAAAGCAAAAGTCAAGAACCAAGATGCAATATGATAGCAAGAGAACAAAGTATGTGTATATACTTTCGAAGCAAAAAACGTGTTACATGGTACTGTAGTAGGTGACATATTGCAACCGTTTATCATGAGGCAAAGTGCCTTGTTCACAGTATATGGAGCTTACATTTCTTTTAGGGATTTACAAAATATCCAACTATCCATAAGTTGGTAAAAGCTGAAGTTACATAGTTATATCACATACTATATACACATTTATAGGGAGAACGTATCTTAGACATGATTCAAGTAATTCTGGAACACTTCTTTAATGTAGATAGAACCACCTTGTCTGAATAACTCATCCGCTTTCATTTCACAAAGGAAAGTACACAAGGAACTCAACTAATGGAACTCATGTACTATTACTTCTATTGACTAAATGTCCAAATCCTGGACACTTTGCATGTTTTGAACAGTGGCCTTCACTTGTTGTAGCAAGTCAAGGCAACTAATTGTAATGTCATTTGCAAAATCTTGTATTTGGCTTGTAGAATTTCCATTGCCATTGATTGACGATGTCGAGTTGGTCGACAGCATAAGGCCACTGGAACTACTAGAGATGTCAATAATCTCCATTGCCATTGACTGACGGTGTTGAGTTGTATCTTATAACCTATGCTGCAATAATATATGGTTTTTGTCAGTGTTAAACCCTATGTTGCAATAATATATGTGTTTTTCAGTGGTAATTTATCATTTTTTTTTTAATTCTACTTTATGAATAATAATTATTGTTAATATTATTATTAAAAAGACAATTATATTTATTAAAACTTATGATTATTTATCTATATATTTAAAATTCAAATAATAATATTATTAAAATTTACATATATGTATATATAATTCATATATTACATAAATTATAATATAATAATTATTCAAATAAATTTAAAATTAAAAATTAAAAAAGATTTACGCATATAATTTATTATTTATATATTATATTTACTATATATTATAATAAAATAATTATTCAAATCTTTGAAAAATAAAAATAATATTTTAAAAAACTAAATATATAATTAGATATTTATTCGTTATTTTTAAAAAAAATCTAAAATAGTGATACTAATATTTTTCAAATATTAATAGTCTTTGTAAAACCAAATAAGTTATCAGTTTGCTAATAAAAAGAAATTACGGGTGGTTAGTGACGGATGGCGTCTGCAACTTTGGGCCGTGCTAGGGCACACGAGCCCTAGCCCGTGACTGCTTCCTGTTTGATCTGTGCGCTGTGGGGGGTGTTCTTGGTGTCGCTTGGGGACAGAGTTTTCTTTCTTCCTTTTAAATCTTTCATGTGGTGGCTGCATTCTCTTTCTAGGCGTTGTTTCCTCTAGCGCTGGGGTCTCCAATCCTTGTTTCCTATGGCCACGAGCTTGGGGTTGCGGCTATGGTGTGGGCTCGGGCTTGCAGTGGGGTGGAGGTGGGGTGTTGAAGGTTTTTTGGGGGTTCCGTGAGCAAGGAGGCCCCATTCTTTGGGCTGCGTGGTGTTCCTTTGGGAGGTAGGGTCTAGCGCTCTACGTTGCCCTCCTTTTGTCTTGTGTGGAGTGCAATTGGTGAGTGGGGTTGCTGTCCCCACTCCCCGAAGTGGAGCTTTGAGTTGTGTGCCTGTCTCGGGCCCCCAATTTTAATGGCTCTTGGCGAATCGTCTGGGGTTTCACCCCCAATGGATTTTTGCTCTGCAATTGGTGCCAAGTTGTATGCCCAAGATGTGAAGTTTTTTTATAATAATTTATTTTCTCCGGATTCGGGAGTTGGTAGAACGGGATCGTTTGGTGGTTCACACATTACGAAGGTCAATGGGTGTCTGGAACGCTGTAAAGAGAGACCGAAGCTAGTTATCCCATTGGAGATGATTGTGGAAGACATTGATTATTACTCGGGTCACTCTTTATTGTGCAAGTTTATGGGGATGTGTATCTCGTTCCAATTCCTGGAGTCATGGGCCCAACGGACCTGGATGCCAGAGGGCGAGATAGAGCTCATGTTGCTGACAAATAACTATTTCATGGTAACTTTTAACTGCATAGCGGATCGTATTAGGGTCTTTGAAGGAGGCCCTTATTTTTTATAACCAGATCGGGCTATTTATTAAACCTTGGCATGCGGGATTTGATCCTTTTGAGGCGATTCCAACTCGTGTTCTGGTGTGGGTTCGGCTCCCTCATTTTCCTGTGGAATGTTGGCGAGATGATGTTTTGCACCTGTTAGCCTGGATGCTTGGAAAGTCGGTGGGCTCTGCGAACCAGACTCAGGTTAAAAAGGTGATGAATTTTGCTCGTATTTGTGTCAAAATTGATTTAAGTAAGCCATTACCATATTCTGTGGATATGTGTGCGGGTCCTTATTCGTGGTTGCAACAATTGGATTATGAAACTCTTCCTTTTCGTTGTCGTCTTTGTCATGAATATGGTCACTTGCTACGACGATGTCCAAGGGCTAGGCCTTTAGAACCCCAGTCTTCTCAGCGCCCTCGCAACCCCCCAGGGTTGACAAGGGGAAGGATCCCATTCCGAGTGAAGTGGTTGGTGCGGATGGCTACGTTCCTGTCAAGGCTCGTCACAGGAATCGAGGTTAGAAGAGGACCTTGATGGAAAGACGGGATGAAGACACCTTTAATAGATTTGAGATTTTAGATGATCTCTGCCAGCAGGAAGTGAACTCGGGTTTGGTGAATTTGAATCAGGATGTGTTGGTTTCTAGGCAGGAGGGTCTTTTGGCTGAAGCTACTCAGGTTATGCAGGATGCAGATACTTTGTAAATGGAAATTGACCTTCAGATGGAGGTTAGAGTGGAGTCGGTTCCTACGATTGAAGGGAAGAAGGGTGTGGGGGATGGATCTCCTCTGGTGGTGAAAGTAGGTTCTGACATGGTCAAGAATAGCAAGTCTCCTTCTCAGTTGGGTCTCCTTCAAAAGGACCCAAAAAAAGGGGTGGGGGACAAATCCTCCAAGCTTGGTAGAAAAAAGGATTTGGAAAAGATTAAATTAACAGGGGAGACTTTAATGGAGTCAGGGTCCGTTAAGACCCTGGATTCTCATTTCTCATGTCCCTTGAAATGATTGTTTTGTCTTGGAATGTACGGGCCTTGAACAGTGGCCCTAGACAAAAAGTTGTTCATGCATTGATTAGAAGTCACTCTCCTGATGTTCTTTTCCTTCAGGAGACTAAGTTATCTGTTGAGTGTATGTTGGGGTTGATGCCTAAGCTATGGGGAAGTGGCGTGTGCCAGTGCATTGGGGCTCTTGGATCGGCTGGGGGAGTCGCTTGTCTATGGAACCCTCGCAAGATTCGCCCCCTTTGGTGGATGTCTTTTAAGTCTTCTTTATCTATGAGTGCCTCTTGTTTTGAGACTGGGGAGTCTATATTCTTCTCTAATATCTATGCACCTGTTGAGATTCAGGGTAAGCAACTTTTGTGGTCCCATATCAGGTTTGTTCGTAGCATGGCGCCTTACCTTCCATGGATTGTGGCTGGGGATTTTAATGCCATTTCTGAGCTCGCTGAGAAGCGGGGTGGTATTGCCAGATTGGAGGCTTTTGTGCTGCTTCTTCAAGATAATATTGTGGCTTTGAATCTTGTTGACATCAAGCCCACCAATGGTCAGTTTACATGGAACAATCGATAGGTTGAGAAGAGTTTCATTGCAGAGCGTCTGGATCGTTTTTTGGTTTCCTATTTTTGGGTTGGTGGTTGGTGGTCCTCTAGCTTTGAAATTCTAGATTGGTGGGGCTCAGATCATTGGCCTATCAAGCTTTCCATTACTTATGCTCGTGTGCCTCGGTCTCCTTTCAAGTTTCAGCTTATGTGGTTGTGTGACCCCTCTCTGCATGGCCATGTAGCTGATTGGTGGAGGTATGGTAGACCTACTTATGGTACGGCAATGTATACTTTTGCTAAGTTATTGCAATTTGTGAAGTCCCAGCTTAAACGTTGGAATCGTTGGTGCTTTGGAAACATTTTCCATGAGAAGAGTGTTGCTCAGGCTGAGTTGGATAGTATTACGAGGGTGATCAAGGAGGATGGGGTAACTGAAGATTTGCTTCGGGAGGAGGCTAGGGCTTTGAAGGTGCTGGAGGAGTGTGAGCTGCGAGAGGAAGTTTTTGGAAACAAAAGGCTCAGATCAAGTGGCTGCAGGAGGGGGATAAGAATACTACTTTCTTCTTCAATTTGGTGAAAGCTAGGAGACATGGCAATTCTATCTCGGTTCTGGTGAATGATAGGGGGGAGAATCTTTCCTCTTTTCAGGAAATCTCGAGTGAGGCTGTGCAGTTTTTTGCTTCCTTATTCAGGGAAGACTCACAGGGGGGGTCGCCTGAGGAAGCTCAGGTTCTTTCCTGTATTCCTCCTATGGTTTCTAGGGAGATGCAGATGCATCTTATGGGTGACATTTCTTTGGAAGAGTTGGAGGGGATTGTGTTCTAGATGAAGAAGGGGAAAGCTCCTGGCCCTGATGGCTTCCCTATTGAATTTTTTCAGGAATTATGGGATATTATCAAGATGGACTTATTGGCAGTTGTTCAAGAGTCACAGAAAAATAAGCAGATGTTGAGTGCTCTGAATTCTACCTTCCTTGCTCTCATCCCCAAGTGTGAGGGGGCAGATAAGTTAACTCAATTTCGCTCTATTTCCTTGTGCAATGTGATTTATAAAATTATATCTAAATTGATTGTTAACAGGCTAAAAAAGTGGCTTATTGTGCTAATCTCTGAGGAACAGAGTGGTTTTGTGGCGAGAAGGAAAATTCTAGATGGGGTGGTTATTGCAACTGAGACCATTCACTCTATGGCTATCTCCAAACATAAGGTGATGTTCATCAAGCTGGATATGGCTAAGGCTTATGATAGAGTTCGGTGGTCCTTCCTTTGGAAGGTGCTTGGTGCTTTTGGGTTTGGGGAAAACTGGATTCAATGGGTTATGAGTTGTGTTACCTCGACCTCGTTCTCTGTTCTTATCAATGGTGAGCATTCTGAGCTCTTCGGTGCCTCTCGCAGTTTGCGTCAAGGAGACCCCCTCTCTCCTTATTTATTTATTCTCCTTGCTAAAGTTCTTGGACGCTTGCTAAGAAGGAATGTGGAGTTGGGTCTCATTCAGGGATGGAGGTGGGGAGGGGATTTTCCTTCGCAGTCTCATTTACAGTTTGTGGATGACACTGCTCTTATGGGTCTGGCTACTATTAGAGAAGCTTCAAATCTGCGCAGGGTGTTGGATGTTTATCTTACTGCTTCGGGACAACTGATTAATGAGAATAAGTCCTCCATATACTTCTTCAATACTTCGGAGCCCATTCAGAGGCGGATTGCTCATATCTTGCGATTTCAGATTCGGGCTCTACCTTTGACCTACCTTGGTATTCCTATTTCGGTGGGAAGGTTGCCTAGGGGTTCTTGGCAGAATTTTCTAGACAAATTTCGCATGAGAGTGAATCATTGGACGCACAGGTGGCTATCTTTTGCTGGTCGTGTTCAGTTACTCAAGTCTGTGGTGCAGGCCCTCCCCATTTATCATTGCATGATCCAGGTGGCTCCTATGGGTTTTGTTAAGGAATTAGACTCCTTAGGAAGACAGTTTTTATGGGCTGGTAGCTTGATATCCTCTAAATGGAGTCTTGTTAGATGGGATGTTGTTTGTAGCCTGAAGCAGGTGGGTGGTCTTGGATTAAGGCAGTCTGTTGTGTCTGGGGTGGCGTTGGCTGCTAAATTGTATTGGTGGTGGTGTGTGGAACAGGATCAGATCTGGGCCCGAATTTTATCCCATAAGTATTTCCCCGGGATCCCTTGGATGGATATTCCTCGTTATCCCCTTGTGGGGAAAGGTTCGGTGATTTGGGGTACGCTAAAAAAAGGGGTTGTGCTCATCAAGGAGGGCTTATTTTGGATTTGCAAAAGAAGGGCGGAGGCGCATTTTTGGACAGACTCTTGGGATGGTTTCCCTCCCATTGTTTCTCAGTTTCCTAATTTGTTGGCGCTGTGTCAGAGGTTCCTGGAGGCTGGTTGGTTAAGGGTGAGTGACTTTAAGTCCTTTTCGTCTCATGGTCAGCTGGAGGGGGCAAGATGGAAGAACCCTAAGGAGTGGCCCATGGTTGGTATGGAGGAAGAGTTTGCTGAGCTTCAAAATATCCTTGTCAGTCGACGGTGTAGTCCCCTCCCGGATGGGGATGTTTTGGCCTGGTCTCCTAATCCTACGGGTGTCTATATTGTCTCTTTGGGATATTAGGGGTTATTATCCCAGAGGTTGGATGCTATGGAGGTTCACTGGTGGAAGAATGTGTGGAACAAGTTCTCTTGGCCAAAGTGCAACTACTTTATTTGGACTTTGGCGTGGTATAGATGCTTGACTTGGGATAATATTAGGAAGAGGGGGTTCCAGGGCCCTTCTATTTGTGTTTTGTGTGGAGTTGGTGAGGAGGATTCATCTCACTTGTTTTTTTATTGCTCCTTTGTTGTGCATCTTTGGCATTCTTGGTGGGGTATGTAGAAAAGCCCATGTGTTCATGCCTCTTCCTTGGTGGATTTTTGGAGTAGTTTGGGAAGACCTCCTGCTTCGGGCTCCTTTTTGCAAGTTGTGTGGTATGTTGGACCTACTTTCATGCTATGGTAGATCTGGTTGGAACATAATCGTCGAATTTTCAGTGGCGAAAATTTGTTAGTCCAACAAATTTGGCAAAGAATTTTAGGTATGATTCGGGAGACTATAGAGGCTAAGTGTGAAGCGGAGTTCCCTTTGGAAAGATGAGATGCTATGATGGTGGATAGACTGGGGATTCAGGGATTGTCTGTGGCATATGCTTGTGTCAGGAGAGGAAGGAGGGTGAAAAAGAAAGTTCAGAGGATGGGAAGTGGCTGCCCCCTCCAGTTGGCATTTTGAAGATAAATACTGATGGTTCCTCAAGAGGCAATCCCGGGCCTGCTGGGATTGGTGGTGTTGGTAGGGATTTTTCTGGCTCAGTGATTTTCTTCTTTATTGTTCATGAAGGAATGCAGACCGTCAACCTTATGGAAGGTTTGGCGATCCTCTACGCTTTGGAAAGGGCTTATGCTTTGGGGTGGCGCAAGGTGATCTGTGAATTTGATTCACAGGTTCTGGTTAATTTAATCAATGATCGGAAGGTTTCTGATGTTAGTTGGCAGTTGGCTAGGATGGTGCAATAGGTTCTACAAATTAGCTCTTTGATGGAGTTGGTGTATTTTGTCCATATTCCGAGGGAGTGGAATAGGGTTGATGATTGTTTGGCAAAGTGGGCTTCTGAGCATTTAGACGGTCGGAGGGTTGAGGAGTGGGAGCAGGTTTCCCCTGAGCGTTGTCATGAATTGGAGGGGATTCTTGTTGAAGATGTAACTGATTATGAATTGAGTTGGCGTGGCTATGGCTTTGTTTGGCCGTTTCTTGTTGGATTCTGGGGCTATTGCCCTTTTGTCTTGTATTGCTCTTTCTTCATTTTCAATAAAGTTTTTACCCCTTTTATTAAATTAATAAAAAAAAAAATTATGGGTAAACAAATAGTAAATAGTCATTTAAATTTAAGTTCAAAATATTAAATTATACCTAGATTCAGTTTAGTGTTTTGTAAATATTATGACTATCAAATAGTCATTTTTTTGGGAACTGTGAGGTAAATGTTTTGACTACACAATAGACTTTTCTCAAGAACCAGTGAGGTAAATGTGCGGCTACCCAACAAAGTTTCTTCTACAACCAATCAAGTAAATATTTTGACTACCCAATACAGTTTTTCTTAAAATTAGAGCAATAATTTTATGAGAAACTAAATACTAAATTAAATGTTTGACTAATCAGTTGAGTTTTATGGAAAATCAGTGATCTAAATATTTTGACAAGCCAACAAAGGCTATTTATTTTTGAAGTTTGTACAATGATTAATTCACTGTTTAATCACTCAGAAAGCACTTAATCACTCAAAAAGCAAATTGCGGCAATATAACATAAAGTGATCTTTGCAAAAAATGAGGGGAGAAGGGTCCAATAGTGGGGATGGAAGTAGTCCTTAGTGGGTCCCATAGTGAAGCACCTTAATATCCAATTGCAAAACACTTTTTATCCTTAAAATACACAAACTAACAAATCATGTGATGCCACATCAGCGCACCAATAAAACATGACTTAGTGCATCAGTATCGGTCTCACTTTTTTTTGGGCCTTTTTTGGATACCTAAACAAAAAGCATGTCGATGTGGCATCATATTGATGGTGTGGCCCTAAAATGAAATATAGAAGCACATGAGTTGTCAAATAAACTACTGTACAAAATTGGGAGTGATTTGAAATTTCCAAGTAAGATTTTGAGCAAGGCGAAGTTAAGGTGCTCCATTATGGGTCCCTCTCCCCTAGTAGTCATCATTTTTTGCGAAAAATGCAACATTTCATACCCAATTCCCTTGAAAAATATTCAACCTTACCCTCCTTTCGAGAAAATTACACCTTTTATACTTGTTAGTAAATATCATTCTTAAAATGCTCAAGAAGTCACATAGGCATTACATTTCCACAAACAAAAATTCGTGAGAATGCCATCTTTGCTGGAAAAATGGGTGTGAGAGAAATTTGGGTGCAAAACCAAAAGGAGGATAGAAAAGGTTTGACGCCCCTAAAAATTATATGGACCTAAACTTGCAAAAAATTACATGTGAGGAATTGTTACAAAAATATAGCACGATAAACCTTTGCACGTTTTGGGTTTACACGGATTATTTTTTTGCAAAAATCCAAACTGGGTGAGTTTTGTGAAAGAAGGCGACATGAACAACTTGAGACAAAATGAAATCAAAATTCCCATAAGCCTAAGCTTTGAGGATAGGAAAGGTTTGACGCCCCTCAAAATTATATGAACCTAAACTTGCAAAAAATTACATCTGAGGAATTGTTACAAAAAATATAGCATGATAAACCTTTGCACATTTTGGGTTTACACGGATAATTTTTTTGCAGAAATCCAAACTAGATGAGTTTTGTGAAAGAAGGCGACATGAAGAACCTAAGACAAAATGAAATCAAAATTCCCATAAGCCTAAGCTTTGCAAAATTTTAAACTAAGGTGATTTACGGAAAAATGGTAATCAATAGCCAATAAGAAAAAAAAAACAAGAAACTAAGCATATTTATGCTAATATATACTTAATTACGTAAGGTGAAGGATATTGTAATGTTAAAACCTAATCTGCCGTAATTTTCATTTTAATAAACATACTCTAAATCACCTGTCCAAACCTTATTTTCAGGTTGCAGAAAGGTCAATACCAGCCAGGAAGAGTTTGGACGACCGGAAACCAATAGCGGCGGGGAAAGTAGCCAAAGAAACGGCAAAAAACAACCTAGAAAATGTCAAAAAATGATGGACGGCTTATATTTGCATTCCACGTTTTAACAAACTATAGATTGAAGGGTTTCCATTTCTAGGGGATGTAATTTAATTAGATTTAAATTGATACATGTAACTCTAAATTAGAAAAGCGTGTGAATATTTTTCTCTTGATTTTCCAGGTGTTACCATTGCACAAAAGGTACTCAACGTATTAACAGTTAAAATATCGATATAACAAAAAAAACGGCAAACCTAGAGCCCATTTTGAGTGTTTCATTTAACGACTGCGATAGTTGGGCCAACTATTCCAATGTTGCCCTATGCCTTCCATGGCATGGGATGGGCATTGGGCTCCTCCCTCTCCACCGCTGCAACAGTCACTTACTATTCAAATAATGGCAGTTACAGTCATAATATTGTTCTCTCGGCTATCATCGTTTCATTCCCTGCGCTACATCAATTTGGGGTCACTGCTACTGAGTTTGGGGGACACACTGTGCATCGCTATTGCCTGTATACAAATGTGCATGGAGAGGAGCAATGTATGTGATGGCATTATTTTAAATAGGCTATGTCCTCAATATAATTAATATCATTATTTTTAGCTGGTATTTAACTGCTACTACAATTTTAGCTTAGTATTTAACTGCTACCTAGGTAGTCTTTGATTTACTATCATATCCTTTCAGCACTGACATTTCCAAATGGTATTTAACTGTTGGGTCCCGGCAAAATGGTGCAGAGAAGTTTGTGGAAGAGGCCAGGCTTGATAGCAAATACTAGTTAATTATTCATGTGGGAAAAAAGTGTATGTTCGTTTCGATTTTTGGTTTTAAAATATTAGATCAACTTAGCAATGACAGCCTATATGTGTTTATTACTACAGTATTTGTCATCTTGTGAAAAAAACTGATGTTGAATTTATTATTGCCATGGGAGAAAAGCATATTGTGAAAAAGTTGACCATTTACATATACATAGACACAGGTTTATTGAAGAGTAGAAGAGCGAATGGAATAAAGAGATAGAGAGCAGAAGAGCAAATGGAATTAAGTCGGAAGTAGATTGAACTGTGTGGAAGCCTTTTCCTGGTGCCTGTTGCGTAGTCCCCTGAGGTTTGATTCAAGTAAATTGATTGCTTCCAATGGTAGTCTCTGTAGAAGCCTGTTTCCAGCAAATTAACTACTTCCAATGGTAGTCTCCGTAGAAGTGTGTTTGTGGTGAATCGCATAAATCAATTTGTAGCAAAAATCAACGATGTGTGGCATTTCAGATATTTACCAAAAGGAGTAAATGCTTGCCAGATATTTACCAACTCAGTAAATGCAAAACAATGGAATTTAAGGTGTCTAGAAGGTGCGATTTCATCGCTGTCAAATCTAGAAGGTGCATTTCCATCGCTGTGGCTCCGAAAACATTCTGACGGCACATTTGAAGACAAAAAAGGGCGGTCGCTCACCCAACTCGTCCATGCATTGATTACCCAAGACCATTTGGCAAGTGGGTTCAGCGTTAAACAGGGAACCATGACAACTTGACGGAAAACCATGTCGGCGTGAGACTTGTTTCAAGCCAAACCTCATGCTATATATAGCCTATCGGCTAAAAATTGATCACATCTTAGAGAATGTTTAATATCTATAGCCTTTTTTTGTGACACAATATCAAAAGACCTGCATTGAGCTTACTTTCCATATTAACTAAAATCTCTTGCAACCTCATAACTCCATCGACGTTAGCCTTAGCTTTAAACTTTCCAAAAAACCTCATGAAAGAAACAACTTAAACAGCCTTATCCCCCTTGTTATCATAAGAACCCACACAAAACTTCTAAAGTTCAAAACTCAGATTATATAAAGTATTTGCACAAGAAGGGTCTTTCAAATGTGATATATTAAGTGTATACAAACCTTTGAAAATGCAAAGAGACTTGAGAGGATAAGAAAAAGAAAAAACCACAATTTACACAAGGTGGTGATTGAACAAAGTAGCTAGAAAAGACTTATCCAAGAATAAACCACATTATTATTTTGGATAGGAGGAATGCAAAAAAAAAGACTTATCCACCATAAACCTGTACAATCTAGAGCCCTCTTATTACCCTTTTAAAAATTTGACCAAGTAAAATAAATTCGTTCAATAAGGATCCACAAGATTCTTTTTTCATTTAAATTTATCCCAAAAAGAATTCTCATTTCCCTTCCACTCAAATTTGTAACCACCAATTTTATCCATGCTATTCTCAATCATATTGAAATCTCCTACAACCCAAGGAACATCCCTCATATTAATAGCCAACTAATTTCATATGTCAACTCTACCTTTAAAACCATTAAGGGCATACAAGGAGCAGATACCAAACCTCCTACCATCCAAATTAATTTATATCCACACAACCCTACAACAAGGAGAAGACCCATGATTGGACATTCTTACCCAATAAAGGATTAAGAAGAATAGAAAATGCCCCTTCCCTTTAACATGTCTAGACAAAAAGACAATAAAATTAGGTCAAATTACTTTACAAGCACTTTCCAAATGACACCCCACATACTTGATTTCTTGTAACAACAAACAATCCAAGTTAAACTTAGCTTTATAAAGAGATTTAACTAAATACTTGTTATCATGGGCCTTAAGGCCCATTACATTCCAACTCAACATCTTCAAAACAAATTAAAGAGGGAAGAGGGAATTAACTACTAAGGGAAACATTCCCCCTCTTATTCGACCTAAAAATATGAAGGTGCAACATTACTTTTCAACCCTCTTGGGGAAGATGCAAAGTTACATTCATCCATAAACACATCACCACCCAAATTCGACTCAAACTCTCCATCTACCATAGAGGGTTTTTGCATTTTAGAAAACTATTTAGTATTATTTGAACCCAAAGTAGACTTACCAACCCCTTTACCACTATTTTAGATAGAAGGCTTTTGTTTAAAAGAGCTAACTAAAAGATTTGGGCGTTTCAAAAAGTCTTATTATTACTTATATTAACATCGGAAAAAAATGGAGGCAAATTAAAATCAATAGAAGACTAATATGGACAAAAAGGTGCAACAAAACAAGAAGAATAATAATACTCTTCATAGTTTTCCTTGGCAACCTAAGGAGGCAAAATCTATTCATTATTATTCTCAATGCTCATATTAATATCCCTAAAGACATCAACAAGATTAACATTAGAATTACAGTCACATTTCTATTTAACAAAGAGCAACAAACCTCACATGACCATCATTTTTACAACAAAGAAATGCACTTAAGCTTCCCAAAATAATAACCTTTATTTTCTACACAAGCCTGTTTAAAGGAAAAGAGATAAAATCCAAAAGACAAACATCATGTTTCAAAGAGATTAAAATTTTAACATCCATATGAAGAAGAGATGCTCTTGTATCCTCCATTTTTGTAACCTCGCCTAAGGGTTTAAGAATTTGAGGCAATAAAAACCAAAAAAACAAAGGAACGTTGCATAATTCAACCCATTTTGATGAAGATTCCAAAACTACATTTTCAAGATTAACTTTATGGTCTACAAAGGCCCAAAAAAGAGACTTGCCAACATTCCAAAATCATTTGTTAAGGATTCTTTTATGCATGTCGTTATTTTTAAGATAAACGAAGAATAAACCTTTCTACAACATTCTACAAAATGTAACATAAAGACCAAGTGTCTTGCTCTAAAATAAAATTAACCAGTCATCAAAGAAATTCTACAAAGGAAATGGATCAAGATTTAAACAAACAAAAAATGTGCTAATGTATTTAAGCTTGAGCTCCTCTTTTTTCCAAAATACTAACATTTCCATGTTGAGAACAAGGGCCAAAGTAACTGCAAGCTCACCTTTTGAGCCTTCCACTTTGCCTGTAAGGTCGTCCATCTTGAACAATAAACTATGCACCTTCATTGACCAATGGCCTATCTTCTACAAAGAGAACATCACTTAAGGATTTGTGTTCACTTACCAAGCCATTATTCCCCTTCTCGATACTTCCTATACCAACATCTTAATGCCACCAATTTCAGCCTTCACACCCCAGGGCTAAAACATAAAGTAAACAAATACAAAAATAAAAATAAAAAGACCAATAACTAGTAATGAAGACAAGATTAAGAGACCAAAGAGGCCAAACAAACACAATAGATAATTAGAGTCATTAAAGTATCAATGTCTATTGCATAAACAATGAAGAGCCTTTGGAAAAAATGGTGCTAGCTTTTTTTAAGCTCTTCATTAGAAAAGCACATTTTTTTTCCAAAAGCTCTTCACTGTTTATACAATAGAAAACTCTTCAATATTTATACAACGGAGATAGCTCAACAAGGACTACAATGGAAGACAACTATTCAACATCCACCACCAACACTCCCACCTCTTCAACCTCAAACATTAAATTTATAAACAAAAATTGTTAGAACCTATAAAATAATAATTTTATGTGATAATAGGATGGGATAAAGTTAAATGGAATGTGCCAACAAATAAAAATAAAAATCTATGTAACTTCTAAGGGAAATTTAGGCTAAGAAAGAAATGAGAGATTTTTTAAAGAGCACCTTAGAAGCCTGTATTAATGTCTTATGAAGCTCTTGTACTTCAAATAATTTCAGTTAGACCAAGGCAGAGTGTTGAGGCTTAAAAATTACCAAACAAAAAGGCTAGTCAAGAATAATTTGGACAGGTGACTCAAGTTCAGTAATCAATTGTTTCTCCAAAGTGAGTAGAAAAAAAGAATTGAAGTAACAAAATTATCAATTAAAGCAATGAGATTACCATCTCGATATATTCGAAGAGATTTAGGTATACATCATTTAGGAAATATGTGTTAAGATAATAAAGATTAAAATTCCCTTTGTGGCCCTTACTTTTAATTAACTCTGTATAAGTTCACTCTCCCAAAGAGCCCATAGTTGACTCTTACCCTTCTCTTTCCTAATTTTTGTGACCCCTATTTTTAATTACCTCCCTATATAAGTTCAACTCTCCAAATAAACCCATAATTGACCCTTATCCTTCTCATCTTTTCTAATTTTTGTGGCCCCTATTTTAAATTACCTCTCTATATAAGTTCAACTCTCCAAATAAACCTATAATTGACCATTATCCTTCTCCATCCTAATTTTCAAAGATGAAAAAGAAAGTTCTAATCAAATTTGCACTAATGTTTATTCTATTGGCCATAACCATTAGTGGTCCACTAATTGCTATGCTTAATTATTTACAAATATCATTCTAATTTATTAGAGCCAATAGATGTTTAATTAACCCTCACTTAAGGGCTATGCATACTCTTGTGTTAGAAAATTGTTTTGATGGAATTGGAAGTGTCTCATTTGGATAGTAGTGGTTTTGATAAAGTAAGTAGCATTTACAGGTTGTTGTACCATTTACATGGAGAGCCCTCAAGGCCAAAAATAAGCTAGTTCAAAACAATACATGAACTAGAAAATAGAAACAAGACATGAATAGCCGACAGACCGCATGTCAAACGAAGGACAAGGACTAGACAACCCCAGAATCTAAGGTAACAGATCTGACTCCCAAAACTCGAGGCCGCAATTTGGGGAGTCCCTTCTTTTTTCTCTACACAACATACCAGGAAGGCTTGGAAACGAAGTCCACCAAGCGAGGTGAGATGAGCGGTTCCTCAACAACCATCAAGGACCGTAGCGAAGCCAGCAACGTAGAAGAGGAGTCACAAGCATTCGGAGGATCAACAGAAGTGTTCATCGAGGGATAAGCAGGCTTTGCCGGCACAACGACAGCAGAACAGGGCAACACTAGTTCCACTGAAGGAATAGTCGGAGGAGGATCCTGGGGAGACACGGCCTCCAAAGAAGCAGTCGAGGGACGTCGTCCTTGGAGGGACCATCCGAAGGGGGAGAGCCCACCAAAATGGTTCGAGAGAGCATCCTTCCACCAAGTAGCAGTGCCCTTGTGGTGAGCAAGAGGGCAACCAAAGGCCAAATGACCAACAGAGAAACATCTCCTGCACCGAAAGGGGAGCTCCTCATAGTCCAAAAGCTACTTCCAAGGTTTGTCCTCCACCATCAAAACCACATCACCATGGAGAGGTTTGGAGATGTCCAAATCGGTTAAAATATGAGCCACCATAGTATGCCCAAGATCCCAAGACACAGAGTCCACCTTCAAAAAGCTACCAATGGTGTTGCCAATAGCTTCAAAACAAGAATCCTCCCAAAACTGGAGAGGGAGGTTCGGCAGTAAGACCCAAACTGGTATGATATTGCATGGCTTCGTAAGAGGATTGAAGGAGCGAGACCAAGGTTGAAGGAACAGTGAATGAATACCCACATTCAACCCTTGTCCAACACTCTGACTCGCTCCTCAGAGGAAGCAAAGGTTGCATAGAAAAAGCCTCTAGTGCTAGGATAGAGAACAATCTGCCTAGAAACAATAGGTTTCCAGCAATCGGAAACCCACCCATGGACATCGGGAAGGGAGGGCCACAAGCCGTTAAACCTACAGACCACACCCTAACGCACATAAAAATCCTTATTTTCAGCAACTTCTGGTCCATAGACCACAACAAGGGAAGCATGGGCGCATGGCAAAGGCCGAACCCTAGCCAGAGTAGAAGGAAACTAGGAACGAACTTTTAAAACAGCCTCGGAGAAGGATTTTTGAAGGCAGCTAGGAGCATCAAGAGCAAAGGGAATAGGGCCCCTGCCAAAACCCAGCTCAGCAACATCCTGCGCGCCATTCAGAGGCAACCTGTCCACCCTTGCCCGTAGCTTGTTCAAAGGAAATGGCGACCCTCCGTCTAAATGAACTCGTGCAGCAGCTTTACTTTGCAATTCTTCCCGTTGGACACCTGAACTGCTCCCACCCAACTCCATTTCAAATCTTTTTCTAAAAGAAAGATATTAACGTTTGGGCCTTCGTTGTTGGCACTACAGGCCAAAAGCCTCACCAATTCACCAAGGAGCCTCCCTTTAACACCAAGGTAAGCAAACTCCATTGTTAAGCATGTTGAGAAAGTTTTAATTTGGATAGTAGTGTTATGAGCATTGTCATGCAATGAATAAATACATGTTGAAGCATGTTATCAAGTTTATCAAATAGCCATTTGATGTAGTGGATAGTGATGGCATTGTTAAACATCTCTTTGAAACCTTGGTGCTTACAATAAGCACTAGGCTTTTGAATACAAGGATGATAAATATCTTTTTTTAACGATTGGGTTCTAGAATATTTATGCTAATTACAAATAAATTAATATAGATATCTAACATACATCTATCTAAATAACACCAAAAGATATCAGTCTTGAATATTTTATTTTATTTTAGAATTATAAAAATTATTTTATTTTATTTACATTATTTACTTCATTTTTATTTGATGAACTATTTTATTTATTTTTTTAAATTTTTATAGATGAGTACTACCAAATAAGGAGGTAGCTCCCGAATACAGTAGTGACTTTGGGCAGGAGAATGCCATAAACAACCTAGAAAGTTGACTCGTAGCTAGACAAACCTAAACATTCAAAAGCTAATAGATTGTTGCCATACGATTACCCATCCTAACAAGCTTGTTGAGACTACCCACCCCATCCAACAGAGATCGGAGTCCATGTATCTTGCAAATGCCGCCAAGTCCCCATTCCTGACTCCCATTCGGAAAACCTCCCATGCGTTGGACATTAAGTTAAGAAGAGCCTCGTGCTTGGTATTGCTCGTATCATTGCCATAGCCTTCATCGTCGCTCAAAATGGCAGGATCAAAGTAGACTCTGAGGAGATTGACCCATCCATCTGTCCTTAGCTCCATCGTAGCTTTTGCAACAACATGAACATAAATCAGCACCACAAGCCTGTCTAGCTGTGCCACCACACATTCCCTAGACTCAGTGATGTCCACCAAAACGCCAATCAAAACCTCGCACAACTTCCCATCACACCAATGTTGGTTTACACTCAAGAGGGAGGAAAACAAATCGACAATAGGATTTAGTGTTTCCTGATTTTGGACTAGGAACAAATGCCTACACTGTACTGGGAGAGCTTCCTTAGCACACTAGCAGAGAACCTTGAATTGAAAAACCATGTTTGCTTCGCACCCCACTCCCTAAGACAACCACTTACAAGAGAAAGTGAGTCGGGGTACCAACGTTAAATAAGCATGGAGAGTTACTTAAAAAACCAATGAATTTCAAATACCCAACGATCGCTGCGTAGCCCAGATCACCTGAGATCTAAACTACCAGTACGCTCTGCTAATACTCACGTTCCAAGGGCTACATGAGCATGAGTGTAGACAACAGGTGAGGCTCGGCAGCCCAAAGAATCATATAAAATAACTTCTTGCAGACCCGGCCAAGGTACAAATGTTGAGCCCACGACTACTTTTTCGGCTTGCCCTACGCCCGAATTTGCCAGAAGGTTTGCCGCCCGATTTGCCTCTCTATAAACGTGTGATAAAGTGTACTCTGTTAGCCTGCCTAAAGATTCCTTTACTAGACTGATCCAATCATTCATTCTCCAATTTTGTGATTTCCCATAAATGATTGTGTTTATGCAGAGCAGAGAGTCTCCTTCGATCTCGACTTCTTCAATACCCTTCTCAATGCAAATTTGTAGACCAAGCCATAGTGCTTCCATTTCGGCCATGTTGTTTGTACATATCCCAAGATTTTTTGAAGTTGCCCACACACACTCACCTTTGGGATTTCGAATTATGCATCCTGCCCCCGCATTGCCCGGGTTGCCCTTTACCGCCCCATCGAAGTTCATTTTCCATTTTAGCCATATCGGATGAGTCCAAAAAATCTCTTTCCTATTCACTTTTCGTTTAGGTGGCCGGCAGAGAGCAGGTATCCTAAGCCCACTCCATTTCTTCATGATTTCTTCATCCCACCTTGAGAATTTTGACTTAGTTCCCACGTTTATCCTGTTATTCACAATCTTTGTGATTGCCAACTGAATTGAGGCATTCCCATGTCAGCGATGTACCTTTAAAGATTCGCCTGTTCCTCTCTTTCCAAATGTGCCATACTATCAATGAGGGCACAAGACACCAGATTCCCTTCCAGTACCCAAACTTGCACATGACCGGCCAGCTTGCCAAAAAATCCCAGAGTTCATATTGTCTTGGTCCAATAAGATTGAAATCATTCTGCAGTCTATCCCAACAGAATGTAGCATACGGACAGGATAGGAGCAGATGATCTAAGTCTTCTTCCGCTTGTTTATACAAGATGCACCATGATGGGCCAAGAATACCTAGTCTCTTCAGTCGCTCACTAGTTAGGCATCGATTATGAAGAGCAGTCCACAAGAAAGCCCCAGCCTTCGGCAAAATCTCTTTTTTCCAGCAGATTCTGGCCATCCAAGATTTGTCTTTACTTTGCTTTAGCTGAATTTGGTAGCCTAGCTTGGCAAAATACTCCCTGGAAGATGCCCCACACTAGAAAATAGAGTCTTCCCGATCAAAGAGTCTTATCGGGCGGTTTCCGAGCTCCTTGCATATCTCAGCAGTCAAGATTTCAGGGAGTTGTAGGGATGAAGAGTTGATCCAAGAGTACATACCGTAAGTTGAGTTGTTGTCTGTACAAACATAATCTGCCACCTTTGTGCCAAAATTGGAATGAAGGTGGTCTAAATATTGATCGAGATCAAACATTCCCGCCAAGCATTGGTGGCCATTCCATGAGTCCGTCCAAAATGATGTTTTTTTCCCGTCTCCAACCCGCCAAGACAGGTGTATTGTTATTATGTGTTTGCAGCTCAATATAAATTTCCATGCAGTTGACCCACCATCAAGATTAGCGACCGTTAGTATTCGAGACGGATCTTCATTGTCCAGGTATTTGTTTTGTAGTATTATGCACCATAGTTTATCAGGCCTTTTGTACATCTTCCATATCAGTTTTGCACCTAATGCGTTATTCTGCAACCGCATTTTACACAACCCAGCTCCACCATCGTTCTTTGACATGCAAACTGAATCCCATCCGATTAAAGGAACTTTTTTTCCTCCTTTGAACCTTCCCACAAACTTTTTCATAATTCCTTCCAAAGCTTTTTCTGTTTTTACGGGTGCTTCCAAGCAGGACATTGTGAATATAGGTGTTGCCGCCAGAACCGTTTTGGTCATGGTGATCCTGCCTGCCAAAGTGAGCCAATTGTTCCTCCAGGCCATCGCCTTGTTTCGGCATCTTTCCACTACCTTGCCCCAGTGACTGGCTTTACACGAGCCTTCAAATATTTGTACACCAAGGAACTTGGATGGTAATTTCCCAATTCGAATTCTCAAGATTGAGATGATCGCTTGCTGCAGTTGGTCCCTTGTGTTGAAGAAAAGGACACAAGACTTATCCCTATTCATTTTTTTCCCTAAATTGTTCTCGTAGTCCGCCATCACCTTACTTATACTTCTAGCTTCTTTTATACTAGCTTCCCCTAGGAGGGAGGTGTCATCCGCAAATTGAACGTGGGTGATTGGTTCAGTATTAGGGGCAACACATATGCCACGCCAACTCCCCTGCATTCTACAGTTTTTTATAGCACAGCTAAAGGATACTGCCAAGATGACGAAGAGGAAGGGGGAGAGTGGATCACCTTGCCTGAGCCCATTTGTTGCTTTGAAGAAACCTTGAAGTGAGCCATTAATGGCTATAGAAAATCTCACCGTAGAGATGCATTGGAAGATTAGTCTGCACCACTAATTGCTGAAACCTATTTTTTTCATAACTCCCATCAGGAACGGCCAACTCACCTTGTCATAAGCTTTACTAACATCCAGTTTTATAATCATCCACGCCTTTTTGCTTGAGCGGAGTGTATGTACTACCTCTGAGATGATAAGTATACTGTTTGAAATTTCTCTACCAGGCACAAAGCCATTTTGTTCAGCCGAGATAATCTTCTCCAGCATAGGTTTTAACCTGTTAGCTAGCACCTTAGCCGCGATCTTGTACAATGTATTGCACAATGAGATAGGTCTGAATTCATTAAAGGATGTGCATTTTTGCTTCTTTGGGATCAAAGCTATTATCGAATTGTTAATATCCTTAACAAATTGACCAGTTTTGTGAAATTCTTCAACAAACTTTCATATCTCATTACCCATGAAACTCCAGCATTTCTGGAAGAAGCTTGCGGGGAATCCATCGGGACCTGGTGCCTTGTCAGGGTGCATTTGAAATAACGCCTTATGTACTTCTTCCATTAATACTTGTGTGCATAGTCTTTTGTTGTCTTCTTCGTTGATTAAAGGGCGAACAGGATCCAAGAAATCCGTATTCATCTCTTGGTTGAGGTCCCCCAAGCAACTTAGAGAAAAACTCACATGCTGCCAAGCCAACTGCCTCCCCACCACTGACAACCCGGCCACTACAATCGTGGATCTCTTCAATCTTGTTTGCCGCCCTCTTGGCCAGAACAAATGCATGAAAGAATTTGGAGTTGGAATCCCCTTCGCTTAGCCATACTTCCCATGATTTGTCTCTCCAGTAAATCTCTTCCCTTTTTAACAGCTCACCTAATCTTTCCTTAAGGTGCTTCTCTTGTATATTCTTCATTTGTCATGCCTTTCTTTATTATCACCTCACTAAGGGCTTCCAGTTTCGTCTCCAATTTCGCCTTATCCATAAATATGTTCTGGAAATGTGTCTTGTTCCATTCTTTCAATTTTTTGTTTAATTAGCTTCAGTTTCTTGACCAGTATAAAACTAATAGAGCCACCAACCTTCAATTCTTTCCACCATTGCTCCAGAAGCAAAAGAATATTTGGATCCCGCCACTACATATTTTGAAACTTGAAGCTTGATTTCTTTGCCGCTTGCCCAGATGTTATTGACAGTTCAACAGGAAAGTGGTTTGAAATTGAGACAGGCAAGATATTGGCAGCCAGCTTTACTCCTGTTTCAAACCAACAGGGTGATAACAAGAACTAATCCAGTCTTTCCGAAATAGCCGTGAAGTCCTTGCGACGATTTGTCCATGTAAAAATTTCGTTGTCCGTTGGGCAATCCACCAATCCACAATCCCCTACAAATGCTCTGAAATCGATGATGGATTGCGGCACTTTCCTAATGCCACCACTCTTCTCGGACAAATCAAGTAAGGTATTAAAATCTCCCCCAATGATCAGTGGAATTTCTGAATGGGAGAGTACGAATTCTGACACAGAGCACCATAGTGCAGCTTTGTCTACTATTTTTGTGGCCATACACATTTATAATCAAAAAACTTTTGTTCAGGGTTAAATCGAATGCATTTGTCGCCATCCAGTTCATAGAGGCGAACAAGACCTCCACAGAGATTTCTGCCACCTTCCATAAAAGTCCTAGACCACCTGTTGCGCCAACCGAATTTTGAAAAGAACCATCCCAATGCCGACAATATTTTAAAATTTTGCGCATTCTTCGTCTGCTAACTTTGTTTCTTGCAACAAAATAATACTAACGCTTTTCTGCAATTGACGCCTAACCAGGTGTTGTTTGTCAGGGGCCATTAGGCCCCTGACATTCCATGTAGTAATCCTCATTGCTTCCCAAGGGAGGATGCTCCTCCCTTGGTACTCATAAATTTGGTGATGCTAGTATATTTCTTAGCCACCGCTTCTTCTTCCCTTAATTGTTTTAGGGATTTCCTACCTCTTGGGTTGCCCGTGTTGCCGATTTTGCCCAGACCCAAATGATTGATTGCCGACTAGGAGATACATCTTTCATCTATTATGTCCAATGCGTCATCATCGCAGGCATTTGAATCTAGGTCATTACTTTCTCTATCTGCATCTGCCACTGTACTTATGAATGGTAGATGCCCTTTCCCCCGGGAGGGTAGTTGGGTATGCGGATCCAACCCCACTTTGCTTCTGTGTGAATCTATGGTGGATTGAGCGTCTTTCTTCTAAACTCGTTCTTTTGGGTCAATTGCTTCAGGTAAGTGTGTTTTTTTTTTAATAGCATCTGGCTTAGTTGTGATGGTTGGGGATGGGATAGTTCCAGATGGTTGTTCATTCCAGACCTTTACATTTTTTGTGCAAGTTTCGACACTCTGACTCCTATCCCCGCATTCTACACAAAAGAAGTGTGGTTCTTCAATCTCAACATCCTGCAGCCATCTTTCCCCTTTCACCAGGTTGTGCGGTATAGGTTCAATTGTAGCAATACGAAGCTTGGCAAACTTATACATATCACCTTCCAAAATGTTTGAGTCCACTTCTAGTAAAGTTCCCAATGACCTACCAATCTTTTCTAGACAATCTCTTGCCCAGTATTCTATCGGTAAATTATACAATCAAACTCAGATCAGTGTATCATACGGCTGTTTTTTTGTCGGATCAAAATTCATGCACCATGGTTGCATATATAGTGGCATGCTCTTCATGTACCATAGATCTCCTTCCGTTATTCGTTGTTTTGTTTGCTCATCTACAAACACCACCACAAAAAACCCCTTCAGCATGAATCTTATTAACACTTTCGTGTTCCAATTTGCTGTGATCCAATTTTTGATCTCTGCGCGACTGGGTGAGCCCCTGATGAAGCGGCAAATACAAGCAAATTCACTAAGAGTAGCATCTTCCTTAATTTCATCAGTAACATTAATCTCCATGGGGGGCTCTTCATCTCACATATTACTAACTGTCAATACTTTCCTTGGTACTTCTTTTAGTGCCTCTGGGCCAATTCTTCTACTTCTTGCTATCTGATGGCTATGGGTTTTATTTCTCCATTTGATTCCTACCCGGGCGTTACATACTTCATTGCCTCTTCACTCAAGAGGCGGATACTACCCTGTGTGTGGGGTTCGGCTTTCGGTAAGGGTTTCAGGGTTATCATGTCGTCGCCTAGCTTGGTTTCCTTTCTTATCAATCCTTTCCTATGACAGGGCTGGTAAGCATTTGTCTATCCATTCTCCGCCGACGAAAACCCACTGTGGGATGTGAGCCTTCGCATCGCCCTCGGCTCTATCTTCCGACAATTCGTCACCCCAAAGCCTTCTTCCTTCCCCTTCAGCCGTGCCTTCTGAAGTGGCTTTCCTGCCTTTCAGCTTCGCACTACTCTGCTTCATTTCGCCCAAAAAAAGGGGTGGATGATGGTGAACTATTTTTATTTACTTTAGAGTTATTTTGTAATTTTATTTTTTTTAAATATATGCTGACAGTGATTTGTCACAACATGATGCTCTATGCCTTGCTGCCACTGTAGAAAGCCTCTCAGCATATTAATACACCCCCCCCTCCCCATGGAACAAAATGTATATTTCCTTACTGGAGAGATTGCAGATTAGAATAAGGCTGCTTGAAGGTGATATGCAATGGTTTTAACCATTATAATAGATCATTTTAAATATCCAACTGGGTAGATTTGAGATGAGGTAAGAGAAATAATTTGGCAATTTCAGGCATGCAAGAGTTCGGTCTAATGGCAATCAGCATCCTAACAGTCTTTAATCATGCTGCTTCATAGTGCAGTGGTACCTGACAGTCTACAAGGCAGATTGATTTCTTGCAGCGACAGCAACCAGAGTATGTGAACATGGGGTTAGTCACACCTAGAAAATAGCACGGAGTCGAAATAAGCAATCTATTTTCAAGATGATATTACAAACTTGATAGGAAACTCAAAGCAAGAAATTTAAATTTGTGTTTGGATATTTTGCTCTATAATTTTCAGTAAAACAGTAATTATTTATATTGCTGTTTTGCAAGGTTTCCAATCTCTATATTTTTGCAATAATGGTTTGTAAGTTTGGTTTAAACAGAAACTTATCCCAATACCAAATAACTGCATAGAACAGAAATATAATCATGATGAGGATTAGTAAGAAAAATATCATATTGTGGATGGTCAAGGAGCACGGAGTTCATTCCATTAGTACATATAATAGTTATATTTTGCTTACCCACGTAAATGATCATGGAATACTGTAATATATCAGCTCACAAATAGAGAATGTTGACAATTAGGTATTTCACGAGTGACCCAAACTTGTATTTTCTTGAATGATACTCATTTTCACATGTCATATCAGCATTGACACAGACTATATTCCACACAACCAGAATCCTTTAACATCTCATGTCATTCAGTAGTTCAGGCATCCTGAGAGATTGTAGTTCTTGTACATATCTATCTGCCTTGAATTTATAGCTTTCTAAATCCGAATCCTTTATGCAAAAATACATAAGCTTGTTGACTTCAACCTTATGATGATTAAATGTTTTAGTAAAATGTCGAGAGTGAAGGAACAAATGGCTGAAATACAATTAGAGGCACATTGTAGAGTCCATGGGAACAATACAACTTGAGTAGATTTGAATATATAATCTGTGAAAACTGATCCTAGGCCAGGAAACTTTCAATATCCAACATTAAATATTACTTAGATGCTTCCGCAGCCTCAGCAGGAGTTTTTGTTGTCATTTGATCAACAGCATGAACAACACTTTGCATCTCTTCCCATATTGCCTTGTAGACCATCCTTTGCCTATTCACTTGGGATTGTCCTTCAAAGGCTGATGATATAACATCAATACTGATGAATGCACTCATCAATAAGCAAAGTTAGAAGAATGATCAAAATGGATCAAGATATGCATTTAATGAGAGATAACGAAATTATTCAAAAGATGCAAATTGTTTTAGATTCATGAAAAAAATGTTTCAAAAGCATGTCAGTTTTAACAGGCAAAGTTTCTCTATCAAAGCCCCCAAATATTATTTTAACAACTCTGCTTGCTGCTCATCCTCATTCAAAAATTAGTGAGTACCTTTAATTCCTTGCCAAAAGAAAATTTTCGAACTACCCATGTGGAGACAAAAAAAGTTAGTCATGACAAAGCATACAAGATTTGGGAAAATGGAAGTGGGCATGGCAAAGGATACAATAATTAACAAAACCTAAGTATCATTTGATAAAATAACTCTGCCACCAATCACTGCATGCCAAGTACAACAAAACGAAGAAGAAAAAATGTTGGCACAGCAATGTAGATGCTCTGAATGACATAGGTCTTGCTGATACGGTTGATAAAAACAAGGCCTTTTGCTAATATGAAGAATTTATAAATATAGCAATATCCAAGTGACATATTACAACTTGTTCTTATAATAATCTGATCTATAATTAGCATAGATATTCCACAGCCAGCTCACCAACATGAATCACTACTTAGTTGATATACTTGTCCCATCATTATTTTGCTTAAAAAGACAATTAATTTTTTTAGAATTGAGTTGCTTAAGTGCCGAAAATAATAAAAGGTAGTTGCATGAATGGAAAGAAGCAAGTAAAGAACTGCAACACAAAGAAAAATAGAGCTCAAACACAAGGGATTTACCTTTGGGGAAACCCCGTGTGGTAAAAGTCTAGAAAAAATAAGGCCTTTCCTTTTCTTGCCACTAGCACTTTTAAAATATTACAAGCTGAATGCCTTCTTGAGGCATCCAAGAACATCAACAATTTTGTCCTAACTAGCGTTGCTCTGCAACTTGTTTCAATACATGCTCCCCTACACTGCACTTACATGCTACCATTCCAGAAACTCTCAACAAGAAGAATTACACAAAAGTGAAGCACTTATACACAAACTCAAATAAAAAGGAAGGATTTTCCTTTTCTTGCCACTAGCACTCTACAATATTACAAATCAAATGGCTTCTTGAGGCCTCCAAAAACATCAAGAATTTTGTCCTAACTAGCCTTGCTCTGCAACTTGTTTCAATACATGCTCTCCTACAGTGTCCTTGGATGCTACCACTCCAAAAACACTCAACAAAAAGAATTACATGATAAATAAGGGATGCACTTGCACACAAACTCAGCAAATGGACTGAACAAATATTCCAAATGATGACAGGCTTCGAAGGACAGAATTGCAAGTGTTTGAGCTTCCTCGATCCATTTAGGTCTGCTAGTCTGTCTTCTTTGTACGGGTTCAACATCATATGAACCCATCTGAATCCCCTGTTCCTTGTTTTATGATTCTATCACATGCTGAAAATTGAAATTGATGTATGATCCTATCTTAAGCTGAAATTATAATACAGTTTCCTATTGAGCCAACTGTCAAGTGAGATTTTTCTTCAAATGTTTATGACCACAGGGTGTCAATTTGCCTTAGAACCTTTCTGGAACCTCTATGTCTCACTGCACTAACCAATATATGATTTTTCTTGCTAAAATATCTCATCTTAGGAGCACTGAGAGTGTTTCCAAGATGCCTTCATCAATTTTGACTAGTAAAGGAGATTAGTGGTCCAGCTGAACTGAATTTACTTATTTCAGAATTCCATTTCAGATTAAGACCTCACGGTTAGACAATTAAAATGGGTCAAAAGTCTCGGATACAACTTGTTTGGATTTGGGGTTTCCAAACCATTTATAAGAAAAACAAGGAAAATGTAGCAGTGAGATGTATTTTAAAGAAAGAAATGACAAAGTACTCTTCCATGCAATGTCTACAGAAGGAAATTTTTCAGTGTGGCAACAAGATCCTTTGACTCATGAACTTATCTACTAATTATAATAGATATGAAATCCTTCAACAAGATTAAAATGGATGGGTGACGCTTTTGTGGTATAGGGATAGGTTTTTATTATGAAACAACTCTCAATTGAAGAACGAGTTTATTAAAGCTGCACCCGTTACAATTGAAGAGTATCCAAGGTTCCTTGAGACTAATCACAAATCTAAGGCGGTTTTTTTTTTGGAGGGGCTAAAGGGTTGTATTGTGTTGATGTTTTAGCTGCAGGAGATATCCTTCTCTCAAAATCGAAATAATAAATGATATATAAATATTATTTTAAAGGCCGACCCAAGATGAAAAGTTGCCTTGGTTCTTGAATGAGGCCGACCCTTGTGAAGAGTCGCCTTGCTTGTGAAGAGGCACCTTACTTTGTCTATATGGAAGGAGATGCTCATTCATTTGATCATCGATTTTATTCTCAAGAGACATTCGCACTTATCAAGGAGTTTGTGCATCTACAGCAGATCATATTATTGCATAAAGCAGATCGACATTAAGGAGAGATCATATAATTGTGTATTTGCATCTAAGTGAGGTGCGATTCTTTATTGCATTATATATATTGGCCTTGTGTGTGGCCAAGATTGTAAGCAGATTTCTGCTCCTTTAAATTCAATATATAAGAGATATTTTGGCTGGGTTTTTCTCCCTCGAGGAGGGTTTTCCCAGGATAAATTATGTGTTCTTTGTTCGCTGTGTTGAATTTTCTGTTAATTTGCATTTCTGATTAAAACAACATGGTATCAGAGCAGGTTCAGGGGAAATTCGATCAGAAGCAATTGCAGATTTAAGATCACTTCCAGGTTTGGAGGAATTTGATTTTATTTTTTAAGCTTCAGGTGCTTTCAAGGAGTTTGATATTTGAAGCTTCAGCTGTGATAGAATATTGTTATAATATTGGAGCAACATGACAATATAGAGATATTAGGAGGAATTGCGTCTGAAGGCAGCGAGTCGGGTTTAGATATCACTGTGAGAACAAATCTGGGAGTATATGACTGTGGTGTGGTTGTATATGGAAAATCATGAGCTACTGTTGGTGTGAGTGGATGCGATGGTACTTTGGTTTCTTGACATTGTTCTGAAGATCTGTGCGGGCTGTAATGGAGTTATGTTTTGGTTCTTGCTGAAGACAGTGTGTAGGTTCTATGTTATCTCCTCTCATTCTTGTGTCGTATGGGATATGAGTTTAATGGAATGCTCAGGGCTGAAAAATAGTGTTCATTCTTCAAGTCATATGAGCTTTTGTGCATTGGTGTAAAGTTTGGAAATTTACCTATGGTGTATACATTTGAGGCTTCAAAGATTTCAGGGAACTCTATCATTTACATTTAACAGCTAAGAAGAGACTGCAAGACAAGCACTTGACTACATCTATTGACCAACATAAAGAGGACGGATCAAGGAGCAAAAGGATGATGAGAGATTGCATAAGGAATTCAACGGAGGAAGAGCTTATTGCATCCTGTGAGGAAGACACGCAGGCTGAAGAAATGAACAAACATGAAGACACCGCTTGCTGCCATGGGACTGAGTTGGTGGCACATAACTGGAGACGTTTCTTCGAAGAAGAGGAATTAACATTCAGAGGGAGTTTGACAATCCATCAAAGGCAACCTTGGATGAGGAGGTCAGGAGGTTGATGCAAGTACTCGGAGCTTTAGAGGGAGTCACATCATCATGAAGATCTGTTGTAATGTATATTTCTCTATGACGGAGAAGTATGAGGTGAAAGCCCTTGTTAGTGTATATTTCTCTGTGACGGAGAAGTATGAGGTGAAAGCCCTTGTAGTGTATATTTCTCTAAGACGGAGAAATATGAGGTGCGAGCGCTTGTCCATCTCTGAGACGGAGATGTGGTTCTTTCCACACATGGGAGTAGCCATGGTGGACGTCATGTTGAGAGACTCCATGACGACATCACGTTGAGAGACTCCGTGATGAACCCTTTGTACTTGTGTTTTTCCACACATGGGAGTAGCCATGGTGGACATCATGTTGAGAGACTCCATGACGACATAACGTTGAGAGACTCTGTGATGGACACTTGTGCATATTTTTCTTTCCACACATGGGAGTAGCCATGGTGGACGTCATGTTGAGTGACTCCATGACGATATCACGTTGAGAGACTCCATAATGAAATTTTTCTCAAATGGGTGTAGCCATTCTGGATGTCATGTTGAGAGACTCCGTGACATGGATATCTGGAAGGATACCTCCCTAGCTAAGAGGGAGTGTTGATGTTTTAGCTGCGGGAGATATCCTTCTCCCAAAATCGAAATAATAAATGATATATAAATATTATTTTAAAGGCCGACCCAAGATGAAAAGTCGCCTTGGTTCTTGAATGAGGCTGACCCTTGTGAAGAGTCACCTTGCTTGTGAAGAGGCACCTTACTTTGTATATATGGAAGGAGATGCTCATTCATTTGATCATCGATTTTATTCTCAAGAGACATTTGCACTTATCAAGGAGTTTGTGCATCTACAGCAGATCATATTATTGCATAACACAGATAGACATTAAGGAGAGATTATATAATTGTGTATTTGCATCTAAGTGAGGTGCGATTCTTTATTGCATTATATATATTGGCCTTGTGTGTGGCCAAGATTGTAAGCAGATTTCTGCTCCTTTAAATTCAATATATAAGAGAGATATTTTGGCTGGGTTTTTCTCCCTCGAGAAGGAGGGTTTTCCCAGGATAAATTCTGTGTTCTTTGTTCACTGTGTTGAATTTTCAGTTAATTTGCATTTCTGATTAAAACAACATATTGAAATTTTTGTTAGTGTTTCCCAAATCAAAGGGAACATAAAATAATGGCAGTGGTGGACAGGCTTACGAAATATGCCCATTTCTGTGGATTGTCCCATCCATTTTCTGCAAGAATAGTGGTAAAAACATTCATGGTAAATCTTAAGAAACTTCAGGGTATCCCCAAAATCATTGCTAGCGACAAAGGTCCTTAGCCAACAATTTTTGGATTGACTCATCTGCCACATTAGACGCAAAATTGGCAGATACCTCTTTTTATCACTGTCAATCAGATGGTCAAACAGGACTTATAAACAGATGTTTGGAAAGGTATCTCCATTCTTTTACTTCTGATAAGAAATCTCAACAGCACAAATGCCTTTCACTGGCAGAGTTATGGGCACTAATTCATTTGACACCACCCATTTGAAACCATTTACAGCCTCTATGGGTAACTAGCATCCTCCATTATTTCCTATCTAAAAGGCCATTCAAAAGTTCAAGCAATAGAGAATCACTTTCAACACCAGTGAAATTTCCATCAAATCAACAAGGAGGCAGACATTTCAAGTAGAAGATTAAGTCTTCTTTTGGCTTCAACCTTACTAGCAGATGCCCCTTAGGCAATAGAAAAGCAAAAAGTTAGCACCAAAGTTCTATGGCCCCTACAAAATACTCCACAAGGTTGGCAGCATATTTTACTGATCGGAGCTACCCTGCTTGTCATGAATCCACAATACTTTTCATGTCTCATGCTTCTAGGTCATTAGGAATAAAAATTCCAGTCTTGAAAAGGATTCCCAAAATCAATGAAGAATGAAAAATTTACCATGGAATCAAAAGTTGTATTCAATAAATGAATAGTGAAGTTGGAATTAAAAACACTACACAATAGTACCCAGATACATGATATTGTGTCTGCAAAAATCTAAAATCTTTAGCTAGTGGATAAAGCAATTACAACCATCTCCAAATACATCATAAAGTAGAAGAAAATGCTGATAGAAGATGCATAATGAGAGGACAAGCAATTTCTACATGAGCATCAAGAGTTGTTATGCATTGTGCCCAACACATTCTGAAGAGAGGCAAGGGAGCATCCCCTTGTCATCTAGTATATGATTCGTACTAACATTATGGAGTAGACTACATGTGAAATGTATATCAATGATTAGTCTTCTAGTAGTTTCCCAATTTTCAAAATTTTGTTTAGTCATCCTTATTAGGACTTTTTAGTTGCCAAACCTAAAGATGCCATAAAAAGGGAGTAGGTATCCACTCTCAAATCATTAATTGAAATTCTATTGTTATATTTACTCTCATTTGGAGGCTACTCCACTTGAAGTGACTCTTCATATTTCAGCTATTCAATATTTGTACATCTAACATCTTGGATTTGTTCTATTTTCCTTTACCTATAGACAAATAGTGTGGATGTGCTACAATTATCTATATTATTTCTTTCATAATATAGAAACATCGGAAGTGATGTTGGAAACCATTATCACCACCTTCTTTTGGCTTGGTAAATCTAAGTTGGACTTGATTAATAAAAGTTGCAAACATGAGTCACACTAGAATATACCCCACTATTGTTACGCCACAACTATGCCATATGTCCACTATACTTATGGGCCAAATTGTTATAGTGAAGAGAAATTTAAACATAGGTAACAGTAACACTCTTAGAAGTACTCTTCATCACCATTACATTACAAACATGTTAGAAACTTAGCACCCATGGATAACATAAACGCCATATTACCTCAAACAAGAAATGGTAGATTCAAAAGCTATTGATAAAGAAATTTTAAAACTTAAATAACCAATTATTTATCACATCTAACTCCAAAGAAGCTAAGAATGCATAAACTAGAGATAAGATATTTCTCTGTTTTGATCAAGTTGAGGAAGCAAGGAACATACCTCACATGACGACCATCACCATAAGCATCTTTGACAATAACTTCTTCAGCACTCAACTGCTCTTTTATCTTTGTAATACATGCAATCAATGTTTGAAAACAATTAAGTATTAACCACTATTATGTCAAGAAAATAAATGGGCCAGCAAAAGTTATACTATTGAGAATTCCCAATAATCAAAAGTAACATATACATGAGAAACTAGCTTCAGAAAATCAACGAGGGCCAAATTACTTTATGTCCACTTAAGACCAAATATTCATAAAATAAACAGCAACCTCCAAAACAATCTCTGTCAAATTTTAACATGCACTTATACTTCCCAAAATGTACGGTACATATTAATGGCAACAAATATCCAAATAAGCCACAAAATGTCTTCAACAAAAATAGTTAGAAGTCACTAGAAGTCTAAAACCAGTTAGAAGGCCTATGCCTATTTACTAGAGCACACTAGTTAGAAAATATTGGATTTTTGAATCAATGGAATTTGATAAGACCATTATACATGTAATATGACTGACATTATGTGTGTGAGTGTATCCTGTTAATTAGATCAGAAGTTTCTTAGATAACAATTATAGTTTGATACATAAAAAATGTCCAAGACTCCTATGAATTATACTCTCACAACAATCACAGTGATTTTTCCAACATGCTAGGATGAAAATTCAAAAAAAATATGAAAAAATAGTTGCAAGCCAAATGCCAACATCTATAATGACGAGAAACGAGTGAGTAGCATTCTCCCTCTTCACAACCAATTGAATCAATACCATCTTGTTCTGATCAATGATCCATGGACAATTTCAAACTCTTAGAATACTCATCAAAACGGATCAGCATAGTCATTCATGATGCCAAGATGTCATTCCACTCAGGTTCATATAAAGAATGAGAAGACATGGCAGTGAATAGCTAGTTAAATGCTGGTGGCTATGAGACCATTCATTGGGAGTTCTAACACCCAAATGGTAAGATGAGGACTTGAAAAGTACTAATATCAAAAAAACACTCTCTACGGTTTGGGGAGCAATTGAGAATTTCCGACTTTCAACTCATTACCCGTGAGTTTTAGCAAAAAGTGACACCAACATCCACCTAAAAAAACAGAAGATGTCACTGTAGAATCTATAAATATCTCATTAAATATAATATTGGTTAGAAATGCTAAATGGTCCATTCCAAACCAGTTCATAAGGTACCCACCAAAATTCAGCATAAAATTCAACTGTTTGAAGCCCCATTTTGCCAAAAACAGTACAATGTGTGTTGGATAGATTGGACAGATTGATGTCAAAATGAATTTTGAAATACATATAGAGACTACATATCCCAATAACCCTTCCACCAATTTTCAGCCAACTAGTCAACCATTTGACAGTTGACCCCTTAAAATGCATGTACATGTTGGCTGGCAAGTTCTGTCCTGCAACCAGCGATTTTGACTATTAATTAGCACTTTGAACCTCTTATTGACAGATTTGAACTCACAATAAAAATATTTATATAGCACAGAGTCCAAAAAAGCCACTAAAACTAGTTATAAGGCTATCTATTAAAGAGTCAATTTAAAGAGTGTGCTCGCTAGAAAAGATGGTATTTATTGATCATTGTATTTTAATAGACCATTATAAATGTAATATGATTGATCTTAAAAGTGTGTGTGTGTGTATCACATCAATTAGATCAGAAGTCCCTTTGATAACAATTAAAATTTCATATGCCAAAGATGTATAATGAAACATACTCACTCCAAACCATAGTTTAAAAAAGCAGATTCGGCAATAAGTTGGCTAACTAAGGGAAAAACTTGGCAAATATATCAAACATTAAAAATACATTAATTTTAAACAATATTCTTTAAAATCATGCATGTTACTGAATTTATGTGACATATAATTGATTTCCTTAATATATAGATCAAAATTTGTCATGTCCCCTTTTTGGAAATAGATCAAAATTTCCTTTTCCAATAGGCAAAAAGGCAAAGCAAGGGAAAATAAATTTTAATATTGTTTTATGTTGGGCCCAACAATTTTTAACTTAAGAGCAACTTAAATAATAGTATTAAAAATTTATTAAAAAAAAGTGTTTTAAAACATATATTAAAATAAAAAGTAGTTTTTAAATACTTAAAATAAAAGAATATAAAAAGTATTTTTTAAATGCTTAAAATATAATAAAATAAAAAATATTTTTAAATACTAACTTGAAGGGAATTTAACAAGAGCCCAGATTGGAAAAGTATAAAAAGAGGGCACCTAGCCTCATTTTGTATCTTGATTTCATTTTGGTATTTTTCATTGTGAGCTTTGGCATCCACAGAGGAAAACCCTTGGTTTGTTTGGAGTTTGAGGACAAAAACTCTCTTGGATTACACATTTGGGATCAAGGACAAAAAAAATTGTTTCCCATATTTGTGATTCCATCTGAGGATCACAAATATGCTGATTCATTCAGGATTTGAAAACATTCTTTTAGTTTGCATGTTGCTACTACAATGTCGCTACAGTGATTTGTTGAAGATTTCATCCATTAGAGAGTTATATTTTTCTGCTACAGTGTTGTGCATCATATTTGAGGGTTTCTACATTGGTTTTCAAGACTTTGGATAGTTATTGTGCATTAAAAAGAGTTACATTAGTCATATAAGCTACTGTTCCAGTCATTAAAAAGATATATTAGTCATATAAGGTGTTGTTCCAGCATTTTGGAAGATTACATCAGTCATATAAGGTGTTGTACTAATCCTCAGAAGGTTATACCAACCATATAAGATTTTGTTCCAGCATTCTAAAAGGTTACATCAGTCATATAAGGTGCTGTACTAGTCATCAGAAGGTTATACCAGTCATATAAGAAGATGTTCCAGCACTTTGGAAGGTTACATCTGTCATATAAGGTGCTGTCCCAAAAACAAAAGGTTATATCAGACATTAATGGTGTTGTACCTGGCTTTGAGAGCATTAGTAAATCATTTGGAGTTCCTTGTTAGTGGCCATATTGCACAGCATCCATCATTGTTCACTTGTGAGTTGATTTGGGAAAGTGGTAATTCTGTAAATTAATTTTCCATGCATATCAGTGTTGTCATCATTTTTCCCATCTTGCAATTAAATAAGATCAATGTTGTTGCTGTTGTCATATTGATTTCTAATCAGATCTGAGTGATTTAAAGTTATTTAAGATTTTTTGTGAAGTTTCCGACTTGGTAGTTGCAATCAGCATTTATATTACAAGTTTTAGTTTCTATTACAGTGGTGTGTGTTCTAGAAAAATCAGAAGAATACAAAAAAACCAGAAACTAACAAAAATTATAAAAGGGGACATTGCAAAATTAGATTTCAATACACTTCATAGACCAAAAATTTAGCATGTTAGTTCAAATAAAGTGAAATCTGCAAACAAAGTAAGTCACCCCATCATGTAACCCAAGGAATAGAGAGCTACAGAAATATGTAACCAAGTGTAAGGGATTATGGGAAGAATAGACAACATGAGATTCAAAAGAATTCATCAATAACGCCTGCATCTATAAAGGATTTTAGTATAAAGTCTCCCAAGAGGGAAGGTATCTTGTGTGCCATGCACAACCCTAAAAAAGATTGCCCATGGTTACATTCAAAATGAAATTCACCATAATGTTTCTATACCTCATAGCAGTTCACCTTCATCACAATCACATATTCAATTTACAGGTTTTATATTGTATGCACTATGCTTGTTTATAATCAAGACAGCAAAGCACTTCCATATTTCTGTTAAAACTTCAATCTATATGATCATATAAATCTGAAATAATTGCATTTGGATCATTGCTGTAAAGAGGATAATTAATGGCATGCTGGGCATGCTAGGCATCAAAGTGAATCATCATGCAATAACTATTTGAGTACTCTAGAAGTAAAGTCTCTGCAGACCCATGAAGCTTGAAAGCCAAAATGGATGCTTGATAGTCTGAAATCATGAAGATGGGGAACTGCAAAATCCAAACACAGCCCTGACTGAAATCCATTCCTAGCAGTCTGAAATCATGCCCTAGCTGTCACCCTAGTTATTTGTGTTAGAGTTATCATGCATTAGCTAATAATTAATTAATCTTTAATTGATTATTAGTCTAATTTATTCTCATGCACTTAAGCTAAACTTAGGAGTGTTTTTATGTTTTTACGGTTTTGCTCCTATATAGCACTCAACCCTCATTGTAATTATCGCTCGAGCTTTCATATCTTTTGATAGTCTCTTGCATTCTGTAGCTTTTTTTTGTTGAGGAATATTGCATATATTGTTTGCAGATCTCTTGCGTGGAAGGTGTATTTGTTCGTTGTTTGATCCTGTGGCTCATGGTTTTGTGGTTTTTCACAATTCTAACCACCGAAAAATACAAAAAATTTGGCAGGAAAGAGACGTGGCCGACGGAAAAAAAGTTGACCGTTGAAAAGATCGTTGACCCGCTGGAAAAATCACCGATAAAATTCTAGTGTGCCAGGGAAAATTATTTGTTGCTGGAAAAGTAGCAATTGACAGCAAAGAAAGGCAGTCACCGGTAAGTTTTGGTTGAGTTGCCAGAAAATGGCGAAAAAAATCCACCAGAGGAGAAATGGCCGCCAAGAGTTGCAAAATGTGCCACCGGTGGTGAAAGCGCCGGTCAGCATTGACTTTGGGGCCCACTCCATGGTGCAGGTACCATCTCTAGTACCATGCGCAGGTGCATTAAACTTGCTACTTTTCATATATAATCGGCCCAAAAAAAAAAATCTGCACCCCTTTTAAATAAATATGCCCTACAACTTTTTGTAATTATTTTTTTAATAAATTTCAAAAAACAAAAATTTATAAAAAAATGTCGACCTTTTTTAAAAAAAAACTATTTTCGTGCCCTTCAGGCTGTATGGCCCTTGAGGCAAAAAAATTTTGCCTCAAAAACACCCGAAGGCGAAATTAGACAAATTCATGGAATTGGCCTCCTGAATCCAACAGCAAGGTCTATTTCACGCCATTTGCAGCTACCCTCCGGATCCGGAAAAAAAAAAGCAACCACTTCAAAAACCCTCACAAATCTAACCTTAGGAGTCCAAATCAGGCCAAACAAAAGGCAAATCTAACTTTCTCAACAACTCTGAATCCAACAGCAAGGTCCTTTTCACGCAAAAAATGCACCAAAATTGCCCACCTCCAAAATTTGCAAAAAAAACAAAGGGGATTCAGATCTGAACCCTATAACCCTCGTTGAAGAAAAAAGCCTCATAAATCGAGAAGGGGTTCAATGAATCGGAGCTTTGATACCATGTTAGAATTGTGAAAAACCACAAAACCACAAGCCACAGGATCAAACAACGAACAAATACACCTTCCATGCAAGAGATCTGCAAACAATATATGCAATATTCTTCAACAAGAAAAAGCTACAAAATGCAAGAAACTATCAAAAGATATGAAAGCTGAGCGATAATTACAATGAGGGTTGAGTGCTATATAGGAGCAAAACCCTAAAAACATAAAAGTACTCCTAAGTTTAGCTTAAGTACATGAGAATAAATTAGACTAATAATCAATTAAAGATTAATTAATTATTAGCTAATGTATGATAACTCTAACAATTTGTCAAAGGGTTTGTCACAAAAAGAACGGGAAAAACAAATTTTGCATCATTTTTTACACTTAACCCTGGCCAAGTTTTCTGAAAATTACAATTCTTGGTGAGTTTTACAGAAAAAAGCTGCAGTGATTTTTAGTGAAAACTCAGCATCGAGTTTTACATGTGATTACTCATTTTCTATTTTTCCAAACAAGTACTCGCAGGTTTTTTAAACTATACTCCAAACAATAATGGTGGCTTGTCCAACATGCTAAGAAGAATAATTCAAAAAAACAAGAAAGTACAAAAAACACAGTTGCAAGCCAAATGTCAATGTCTTCAATGGAGAGAAAGATGGGCAGTCTCTCTCTTGACAATGTGATGATCATGATCCATGGACATATTCACACTCTTCGAAGACTGATCCAAAATGTATCAGTGAGGTCATTCATCATGTCAATATGTAATTTCAATCAGGCTGGAGTAAAGGATGGCAAGTCGACTGCTGGTGGCTAAGAGACAATTCATTGCAAGTTTAACACCCAAACAGAAACATGAGGACTTGAAAATTACTACACATCAGAGAACCACTCCCTATGGTTTGGGGGTAAACTGAGAGCTACTGACAGATTTTTGACTCTTTAATCATGACTTTTGGCAGGGAACTATAAAAACATCCACTTAAAAATAAGTCAATCTCAAAGAAGAAGCCATATATCCCTCATATAATATCAGATTTGTTAGAAATTTGCTAAGGTTCAACCCAAACGGGTCCCTAAGGCACCAATCAAAATTCAGGTTAAAATTCACGTGTTTGAACCCCATCCCCTCCCCAAGATTGCCAAAAAAAGTCCAATGTGTGGTAAATACAGTTGAGTCGCATTGATGTCAACAGAATTATTATTAATATATATGGAGATTAGATATCCATTTTTCAGCCAACAATTAGACCATTTGATTTCTGAAAATGTGTCTGTATGTTGATTGGCTGCTTCTATATTACAACTGGTGATTTTGACTACCAAACAGAGGTTTTAGAAAGATAAATGACAGATTTGAATATACAATCAAAGGATTTATGTGGCACACAATGCAAGAAAGTCACTAAAACTATTTAGAGTTGTCCATAATACTAAGCCAATTTACTAAAGCATGCAAGCTAGAAAATATGGGTTTCTGAAAAAACAGATTTTAACAGACCATTATATATGTGATAAATTTCATTTTTATGTCCATGTTCCACAGCCTTCAGTGATGGGGGCAGAGATGGGATCAGTGACAGCAGGACAGCAGGGGACATGTTTTGGGGATGACAGTGAGGATTGAGTTCATGGATTTTGCACGCTCCAACAACTTTGGTATTGATGCTCTTCGGAAAAAGTATAAGGTCGATGCTTATAGTTGGTGGTACTTCCACGGCCAACCATTCACACACCTACAACCTCTGGTGATCAATTTTTTATTACAAGTAAGTTTTATAAAAAAAAAATCTTTTATCTTTTAAGTTTTATTTATATTTTAATTTTATAATTAAAATATTTTAACTTTGTAACTCTTAACTCTCTAATTTTCTATTAATAGGTTGCTAGTTCATCTGCATCTGAGAGGAATTGGAGCACATAATCCTTCATCCATTCAGTAAAGTGCAATCAACTTCACTCAAAAAGGCAGAGGACTTGGTGTATGCACATTCAAACTTGCAGCTCCTTACACACAAACAAAGTGGCTACAAGAAAGGGGACACAAGAAAGTGGGATATCGAGCTAGAGCATACTGACTTGGATGCTTCCACTTCCCACTTATCTGCACTTAATGTTGAAGATGAGCCGCCTAGCAAGCATGAGAGTGCTAGTGCCAGTGCCAATGCCAATGCCACTGTTTGTGGTTCTTCTAATTTACCAGTACTTACATTATCTAATATGGATGGTGGTGATGATATTTTTGAAAACCCATATGATGTTTTTTGATCAACAATTGTTGATTGTTAACACTTGACATTATTAGTTTTTAATTTTAATATATATTATGACATTCGAGTTTGACTAATTGACAATGTAATATTTTTTATTTTTATGGTGGTTTTGTTTATTATATAATATATGATTTTATGTATGGTGTATTTTGAACTTAATTACTGCTGCAAATAAGAATATATTTCTTATTTTTATATGTTTTTGTATGGACAAACCCAGCCCCAAAATTCTTTTTGGCCAAACTTGCAAACCAAACCATCAAACCTGAAGCCGAACCAGTACCAGGACAAGTAACTTGAGTAGTCATTTATGAGGCCAATATATCATTCCACTCAAGTTGAATTGAAGGCAAGAAATGGAGGTGAATGACCAGTTGATTGCTAGTGGCTGAGATTGTTTATTGGGAATTCAGCACCCAAATTGCAACATGAGAACTAGAAAATTGATACACAAATCCACTATTCACTACAAAACCACTACCTGCAATTGAGGGAGCAACTAAGGATCTTGCAGAATTTCAACTCATTAACTATGAGTACTCACATGTAATGGACCTCAAATCCACTTGATTAGTAGATAGTCATAGTGTAGAAGCTATAACTCTTTCAAGAAATAGCACAGATTGGTTTAAATTTTGATATGAAGCATTCCGACACAATTCCCAAGGTGGGTGAGATTGCCAAATCCACCTTTTCAATTTTAGTGAAAACAAATTATTAGGGACATGGAGAACACTCTTTAAGTGTTTCGTTCAAATAAAATTAAAGAATAAGAAATAAGAAATGAATAGTGTTACAAAACAAAAGAAGATGCCCACATTAGTTATCATTAATCAGGTTCTCAATTTTATTTCACACTTCCGAAATTCATAAACTCTCTATTGAACAATTATGGTCCCAATCAATACACATTAAAAAATCTTCTTTCATTTAGCACATTGTTCATGAAGATGGTCACATGTACATATACATGTAGACGTCACTGCAGTCTGACCATGGTAACGTGATGCATACTTCGCATTGTCTTAGCAAGTCCTGAGATTGAGACTATTATCATACTAAGGAAAATCTCAGTAATAAAAGAAATAAACAAGACATAACAAATCTGCCAAAAATACATTTCTCTTTTTGTTTCATAATTTTGAACTGCACATACTTAATACTTCAGAACATAAAAAACAATTATAGATCATGTATCATGTAGATAAATGGCATAGTTGCACAGAGATGCATCTCTGACCCCTTGGGACACATCTTGGATACCAGGACGCATTTCCCCATACCATAAACTCGTCAGACATGTCCCTGCTTGCAGGAGGCATCTCGCTAACATTTCCTTAAATTTTTATTAAAAGCAAAAAAAACCTACATTTTAACAAGTTTCCATATGAAAAGAAAAAAAACGAATCAACATTGTTGAATTTCAATATGTAATATCAAATATGTAGTATGAACTCTTTGACTCTTTGACATTTGTGTGTTTAAACTTTAAATTTAATGTTGAACTTTACCAATGTTCCTGTTTTGAAAGTTCAATGTCATGATATTTTCAGATTTAATGTAGCAAATTTATAAATCATTATATTATATTAAAAAAATGGCGTCTCCAAGTACCTGTCTCCTATTTTTTTTAAAATAGATGTATCAATATTGATACCAATCTCTTGTACCAATACCAGTACCGGTCTCCTAGCAACTATGGTACGAAATGATATATCCATAAAGCTCGCACTGTTGCATTGCATAAACACAAAAATGGCTTTGCAGATTACAACAACCAAAGCACCTCCACTATTTTGACATGGAAAAACAATCTAAACAGGAAAGCTCTTCCATATCCTAAATTAGAAGAGTACACATGGCAGATGACTTGGACTGTATATTTTTCCCTTTCTATAGAGCTTCTGCCAAACTGAAAAATCACCAATCGACTAGTATTGAACTATGCGTACTTACCGAAAAACCCTAGACTAGGGATGAGGGTCACATCCATGCATCCACATCTTTTGGTCACTATATTTATATACTCACTCACATTCCCTTAATATAGTCATACCCTTATTCATTTAGTCATTGATGAGCCTAGCTTTGAATGGCATGCCCATCCCCATACCAATACACATACACCGACATGTCCATGTGAATATGGATCTATGCTTAGTTACTAGGACCTAGATCTAGGGATGTACCTGTACCAAACTGCTCTAGGTACAAATCTTGGTCTAGGTACACCCAAGGTACATTCCCAAGATTGTGTATTCATCTCGAATACATCCTAGTGACACCCAAAGTCAACCAGATGCAAAAACAAACTAAAAAAATCATAAGGGAAAAAAAAATACCTTGCAAACTTTGAAAATTTTATACCATTAAGCATTACACCTTTTTCTTGAGAAGCCCATCGTGGTCAATTTATAAAGGGGATCTAACCCTAAACAAAGTCATGGAGACAATGATGGTGGACATGAAGACCGTGGCTAAATGGACATTCCAACATCGGACCAACACTATCCCTATCACATTATCAAAGACGAATGATTTCAATAAGGGCAACAATATCAAAGCGATAACAAGCTCTTTGACAATGTGTTGGGCATTTTCATTTGGATGACGATTTTGATTCTACTCCATGCCTCTCATGAAGACTAGGGCATCTATGAGGGCTAGAGCTCCTCACTCAAAAGGACGCAACAAGAGACAAGCCACGCATCAACCTCTTTCCTACTTTTTTGCTCTCCCCCAAATATATAATTAAAAATTAAAATATACAATATTTCACTTATCTCAATTATATATGGTGAGTAACCAATTTGACCCCCTTGGACATTCATGTTCGAGTCAAATTTAGCTTAAATACCAATCCAAGTTTGGTTCGTCAGGGGGTCCATCCAAGGTTCTGGTAAAGCCCTATCAAGCCCGATTTGGCATCCAATAAGTTCTATTGCAACGAACTTGTCACTTTTTGGGGGATTTTTGGGGGTTCTTTTCTATTTTGGCATTTGACTTTGACTATATGCCTAAAAACACCCCCTAAGTTCTAACCCTAAAATGTGGATTCCAAGACATTTTAAATACAAAAACAAAGTGATTTCCCTCATTGTGAATGGAAAACAAAAACATCATTCATCCTTGTTGAACTTTCATTCTTGCTTACCATTGTACAAATAGAGTTAAAGACTAATCAATGAAGGTTCCAAAGTGGTCGATTTGCTATGTTGGACTAATCGCCAACGTCTCCCTTCGGATTTTGGACATGGACTAACCACCTCATGGATCCATTTATCTCTAGTGTTTGTATCGAGCATTAACAGGTTGATCTTTTGGTGCAAGCAAACGTGTTCCAACAAATGGTATTAGAGCCATGATCGCGAGTTTGAATCCCCTCAGGTGATGCTGAGGGGGGATTGTTGGACTAATTGCTAGCGTATCCCTTTGGATTCGGGACATGGACTAATCGCCTCTCATGGATTCGTTTATCTCTAGCGTTTGTATCGGGCGTTAACAGATTGAACTTTTGGTGTCACGGCAAACATGTTCCAACATGCTATTCCTACACATGTGCAAGAACCTATTCATTTCCAAGGAGATCATACAAGAAGATATTTGCAAGAGAGGTAGGTTTTTTCAAGTTTTTGGTTATTTTTTCTACATTGTTTTTTACAAATGGACTGTCTTGTTTCGTTTTGAAATTCTTGTTTTGTTTTCATTCTTCTATGAATCTATGGCATATGCTTAATTTTTTAAAATGAGTTAAGTTGTATACATATTTTTTTGTTTTTATTTGTTTCAAATGTGTTGTTTATTGAGCTTGTTGTCATAAAGATTACAATGACAACCAATTCTAGCTCCTTTGTGTTAGAATATTATATTCTGATATTGTATAATGGTCAATCTTATCAACAGTAGTTGGTAGGTAGCTGGTAGGTAGACATTTAATGTCTATAGTAACTTTACTTCTCTATATATTGTAATCAGTTCTTCCTGTTAATATAAGCAATTTCTTAGCCCAAAATTGTTTCATGGTATCAGAGCTTTACATGGTATTTGATATTGTATAATGGTCAATCTTATCAACAGTAGTTGGTAGGTAGCTGGTAGGTAGACATTTAATGTCTACAGTAACTTTACTTCTCTATATATTGTAATCAATTCTTCCTGTTAATATAAGCAATTTCTTAGCCCAAAATTGTTTCACTTTGTTTGACTCTGCTTCAAAACAAACCTAAATTCTCCCCTTTGGAAATATGTTGATATGATACAACAATTTCTAGGTGGTGGGTGTTATATTTGGATTTGCAATGGGTGTGGTATTAGGTACTCAAGCTCGGAAAGCCCATTTATGCCACATCCTCGAACCAAGAATCAAAATTTACCTAGCAAAAAATAATGTACCAATTCCAAAAGAGAAAGTCATAGTTTAAATTATTGAGCAAAGAAAAAGTAGATCAAGCAACAAGCCACAAATTAAATCATGCTTTGTCAAAGAAATGATCTTGAGGAATGAAGCCCCCTTCACCACAATCTAATCTTCAAACTATAGAGAGTCACACATTTTTGGCCACACCTAAAGAACAACTCAAAACCTTTACCCATAAGAGATCAAGGGGACAATTGGAAATGGCATTTCATGATGAGTCTCCAAAGATTATTGATCAACACATTACGAGATGTTTCTATGCAAATGGATTGGCTTTCAATGTTGTTCACTTACCATATTGGCAACAATTGGTGAAAACAATTAATGAGGCTCCAAAATGGTACAAGGACATAGGTTTTGAGAAAGTGCATAGCGCCTTACTAGAAAAAGAGGTGAAGTTCATAGAGGATTTGTTAAAGCCCATAAGGGATTCAAGGGCCAAGACAAGGGTGTCCATCAATTTTGATGGATGCAAGGATACAAGAAATCGTCCAATAATTTATGTTATTGCAGTGTCCCCTAAAGAGGCAATGTTTTTTAAGGCACTAGATTGTGAAGGAGAAGTGAAGGATGCTGCATTTATTGCTAACATTCTCATGACAGCCATTGAGGAAATGAGGCCTCAAAATGTTGTTCAAATCATAAAAGACTGCCAAAAATTGTCAATCAGTTTGTTTATTGGTTGAGGAGTGTTACACATCTTTTGGACACCTTGAGTTGTCCATTCCCTCAACCTTATGCTACAAAAAATTGGCACCAAAAGTGATTGCATCGGAAAAGTGTATGACAAGGTCAAAGAGATCCAAATGTTCATCACCACCCACCATATGTCACAAGGCATATTCAAAAACATTGTTGAAATTAGAGATGTTGAAGGTAAGTGAAGCGATAAGATTTATTTAACAAATGAACTTTACTTTAGTAATTCTTTAACTGAAAATTTTATGTTTACATTTTTATGAATTTTTATTTTTTAATTTTCAAATAGGTTGTTGAGACCCTATTTGCCTCCAACACAATTGTCTTGAGACAACTTTTGTCCATATGGAGGCAATCTAGCACTACAAGGGAAGCAAATATTAAAAGGATGATCCTAGATGACATTTGGTGGGATCATGTTGAATATCTCCTCAATTTCACTAAGCCTATATTGAGTATGATCTGTTATACAAACATGCATAAGCCTTGTGTGGAAGAGATATATGATGACATCAACTCAATGATTAAGAAGATGAAGACCATCATAAATGATAGAGAGCAAAATCCTAAAAAAAATTCTTCAAACAACTACATAAAATTTTTGAAGAGAGATGGAACAAAATGAGCACCCACCCCACTATGTCTTGCCTTTGCATTGAGTCCTAAATATTATAATGCTAAGATCCTTCTTGTGTCAACAAGGATTGCCCCATATAGAGATGTTGAAGCTAGCTAAGGTACAAGACAGTACTTTGTAGACTCTTCATTGATCCTAACATGCAAGATGTAATTAGGATTGAGTTCATGGATTTTGTATGCTCCAATGACTTTAGTATTGATGCTCTTCACGTCAAATTTAAGGTTGATGCTCACAAGTGGTGGTTCTTCGATGGCCAGTCATTCATACGCCTAGAACCTCTTGGGATCAAAATCTTATCACATGTAACTTTTATTAAAAAAATCTTTTATCTATTAAGTTTCATTTATAATTTAAATTTTAAAACTCTTAACTCACTAATTTTGTCTTAATAGGTTGCTAGTTCATCTACATTTGAGATATTTATACTCCATCCATTTAGTAAAACGTACTTATTGCACTCAAAAATAGCAAAGGACTTAGAGTATGTGCATTCCAACTTGTGTATGCTTTCACACAAACAAAGTGGCTATAAGGAAGGGGACACAAGAGAATAGATATCTAGCCAAAGCATACTAACTTAGATGCTTCCACTTCGCACCTTGTTGCAATTGATTTTGAAGACAAGCTAACTAGCAACCATGAGAGTGCTAGTGCTAGTGTCAATGTTAATGGCACTATTTGTGGTTCTTCTAATATACCAGTACCTACATCATCTAATATGGATGGTGACAATGATATTTTTGAAGACCCATATGACATTGCTTAATGATCAATGATAATTGATTGTTGACACTTGACATTATTACTTTTATTTTTAATATACATATCATTACATTCAAGATTGACTAACTTACATTATGGTATTTTTAATTTTTATGGTGGTTTTGTTTATTATATGATACTATGTGGTATTCTGTACTTAATACTGCTGCAAATATGTATATATTTCTGATTTTTATATGTTTTTGTATGGATGAACCCAAGACAAACCCAACCCCCAAATTTTTTTTGACCAAATCAACAAATCTGAACCCAAACCAATACCAAGAATGGAAACTTATCTAATATAGATATAGATAGATAGATAGTATGGCCATACCCAGCCATACCAAACCCAAAAAAAATCGCCACACTAGTGAACCCAAAACTGACCCAATACCCAAACCAGCAACTTAGGATCTATGTTGACTTGAATCTAATACATGCCAATAGATATTTGAAAAGACTTAAATTGCCAATACTAACATTTTGCGCCCATATGGGCAAGTTACTTTAGAAGTTGTGTAAGTTCACATAACAATTAAAAATAAAAATTGAAAATCCAGCTTGAACAAACAATGGTTCATGCAAAATCTCTAACGCATCATGAGAATCTTCAAGGGTCAGTGTTCCAGTAGGAAACTTTTGGAATCAAGTTGCTTTTTGTCTCTCCTTACTGGCCAAAGAGAAGAGACAAGACCTCCTTCACTTGATCTCGAGATCACTTCGTGTAAACCACTCAAATATCCTTTTGATCTCCCTCAGAAACTCTTCTATTGGGTCTTAGCGTAATACTGAACTAATTGACTCAATCTGGATCTACCTGCCCTATAGATTGTAAGGGGGCTGTTGGGAGAGAACACTCACCCTGCTCAAACATGATGGGTCTTTCACCACCGCAATTTGCGAATACACAGGGGGGTATGATTCTCAATTCTCTGGTGCTCTTTTTGTTGATGTTGCAGCATCGGGCATCACTTCCAGCCACGACTTGAGATAATAAATTTCATATAGCCTTTCGGCTATTCAATTTATTGAGACCACTATGAAAGTGAAGAGGCGCTTCACTTGAGAAACGATTTAACATTTAATTATTGTTAATTATTGCTTGAAGCCGACTTTGGTTATTCGCCACCTTTGGAGACATATCATTTCATATTGAAAGGCCGACATGATGTTTTGATGAGATGCGTTCTCTCTCCCTCCATTGTATATATATGAGTAGTTGTTTGTTCATTCGATTCATTCATTGTATTACATTCATCCTACATAGTGTGATTTCCTAGAGAAGATTGAATTCATCCAAGTGCAGATTGAAGTCTCAATGAGGCCAAACTTATTGTCTTTTGAAGGGTGATATTACCATCAGATATTGCATCAAGTCTTTTGGTGCTGTTGAGTGGCCTTGTTATCGGCCTCATTGTAAAGATTATTGTTGTTTGATATTCAATATATAAGTGATATATTGTTGCTGGATTTTTCTCCCTCAAGTGGAGGGTTTTCCCAAGGTATATGTTGTGTCTAATTGTTTGAATTTGAATTAAATTCTGCTTATTCACATCTGATCATAAAACTAACATGGTATCAAAACGGGTTTAAGAAAGATCGTGATCAGATTTCTATAAGCAGCATTATCTTCCACTCTTGTCCTCATCTTCTTGTGTCTATCTTATCTTCAAAATGGTGAACAGGCTCAAGATTGAAGATAGACTTGAAGGTGCTTCCAACTTCACCTCTTGGAAGTTTAGAGTATTGCTTGCATTGGAAGAAAATGAGATTGCTGAGTTCATGGAGAGAGAAGTTCCCAAACCTTCCGATGAGAATGAGAAGTCACAATGGAAGAAGAATGGCACTAAGGCGAAGAAGATATTGGTTGATTCTGTGAAGAACCACCTTGTGCCTATTATCTCCAAGTTAAAGACAGTAAGGGAAATGTTCAAGACCTTGGAGGAAATGTATGAAATCAATAATACAAGCAAAGCTCTTCTATTGAGGCAACAACTTCATCATGTCAAGATGGCGAAAGGAGATTCTGTCATCTCCTTCTTCATGAAGATCACTGAGTTGAGAGATCAGCTCTACCATTGGGCATATGGTTGATGATAAGGATTTGGTTATGTTGGCGCTTAAGGGTCTTCCTCAATCTTGGGAGCCATTTATCCAAGGAATTAGTGGGAGATCAAAGCTACCTAAGTTTGATCGCTTGAGGGCAGATTGCATTCAAGAGGAATCTAGACTAGCAGCAAGAGGCAATGGGCAAAGTTCTACAAATGAAGAGATTTATGTACTTTCCGCTCAACCTTCTAAGAAGAAAGGAAGAGAAGGGAAGAAAGGCAACTTCAAGAGGAACAGAGATAGAAGATCGGATGGTGCTCCTACATCTAAGAAGAAGAAGGATCTTTCCCACATACAGTGCTTCAGATGTGACAAGTTTGGTCACTATGCAAAAGATTGTCCAACTAGACCTAAACAACATGCTTCAGTTGCGGATGTGGGCGAGATCTCTCCTCAGAAGGATTCAAGTTGATTTCTATTCTATTCTACCTTATCAAGCAATGTTCCAACGGATAGCAACACTTGGTTGATTGATAGTGGTGCCTCTCATCACATTACTGGATTTAGAAAACATCTTTCAGATTTGGTGGAGAGAGATACAAGTGTTCAAGTCATAATTGGAGATGATGCATGCTATTCAGTGAAAGGTGTTGGAACCTCTCTTCACTTAGATTCTGACATCTCTCTTCAGTTGAGTGATGTACTATTTGTACCAGGCATCAAGAGGAACCTTGTCTCTATTTCAACCTTGGAAGATAAAGGATATCAAGTTGCATTCTCTGAAGGAAAAGTTCTTGCATGGCTGAAGAACTCTAGCATCAAGTCAGCCCGAGTGATTGGTGTTCGGCAAGAATGTCTCTACAGACTTTGCACTCGTCCTCTACAGGATTTGTTGCATGATTCATCAAGTTCATGTGAGCTTTGGCATAGAAGACTTGCTCACCCTCACTTTAGAGCACTTCCAACCATGGAGAAGATGGTCACTGGCATTCCTAAACTCAGCTAGGAGCATGAAGGTACTTGTCGAGGATGCACTTTGGGTAAGAATACTAAAGGACCTTTTCATAGTAGTGAAAGTAGATCTAAATGCATTCTAGATCTTGTTCATTCTGATTTATGTGGTCCAATGTCTGTTGCTTCTTTGAGTGGTTTCTTGTATTATGTAATTTTCATTGATGACTACTCTAGAAAGACTTGGATTTATTTCTTAAAGACTAAAGAATCAGAGGAAGTACTTGAGAGATTTAAGGAATTTAAAGCTCAAGTAGAGAACTTGTCTGGGAAGAGGATCAAAGTTTTGAGATCTGACAACGGAGGAGGATACATCTCTGGAAGCTTTCTTAACTTTTGTATTGAGGCAAGGATTAAGAGGGAGTTTTGTGTCCCTTACAATCCACAACAGAACAGTGTTGCAGAAAGGAAGAACAGATCCATTGTAGAAGCAGCTAAAGCCATGATCCATGATCAAGATCTGCAAACCTTCCTTTGGGCCGAGGCATCTAGGACAGCTGTGTATGTTCAGAATCGGAGCCCTCATCGTATCTTGGAGAACACGACTCCTAAAGAAGCTTTCACAGGTGTGAAGCCTGAAGTCAGCCATTTGAGAATATTTGGTTGTCCTGTGTATGTTCATGTGCCTAAAGATAAAAGGACTAAATTGGAACCATCTGGTAAGAAGGGAATATTTGTGGGCTATAGTGAGTCTTCAAAAGCCTACAGAGTTTACATTCTAGGTCAGAAATTGATAGAGATCAACAGGGATGTTACATTTGAAGAGGATGTTGCATTCAAGAGATCTAAGGGCACTCACATGGAGATAGACAATGAAGACCAAGAGTCTCCTCAAGACATGGAAGTTGACCATACTCCTGAGATTCAGAGGGAGGCCACTGAACCTCAAGAAGATGATGATCCAGTTGAGCCTTTGGAACCTACTGATGGGCCTAGAGACATTGTGATTGGTTGAAAGAGACCTCTTTGGGCTAGGCAAACAATGCAAGAGGCAGAAAAGTTTGCAGCCCCTAGAGGAACATTCAAAGAGAGCAAAAGACCTCACAAGTTTTCAAGCTATGTTGCGTTGATGAGTCAAATCATTGAATCTGAGCCTTCCAGTGTTGAGGAAGCTACAAGTCAGCAAGTATGGAGAGATGCTATGGCTGAAGAATATCAATCTATCCTCAAGAACAATGTTTGGGACATCGTACCTAGACCAAAAGGAAAACCTGTTGTATCTTCTAAGTGGCTTTTCAAGATCAAGCATGCGGCTGATGGAAGCATTGAGAAGTACAAGGCTAGATTTGTGGCTAGAGGGTTCTCTCAAAAAGAGGGAATCGACTATGAGGAAACATTTGCTCCAGTTGCTTGTTATACATCCATCAGGACTATCATTGCTATTGCAACAGCTAAAGGATGAAAATTACATCAGATGGACGTGAAGACAGCATTTCTAAATGGTGTAATTGAAGAAGAGGTATACATTGAGCAACCTAATGGATTTGAGGTTCATGGGAAGGAGTCTCATGTTTGCAGATTGACGAAGGCTTTGTATGGCCTTAAGCAGGCTCCTCATGCTTGGTATGAGAGAATTGATCGATACCTACTGAGCTTGGGCTTCTCCAAGAATGATGTTGATTCAAACCTGTACTTCAAGGTAATTGATGGCGAAGCATTGATCTTGGTTTTTTATGTTGATGATCTATTTCTTACTGGAGAAGAACACCTTATTATCAAATGCAAGAAGGAGTTAGCTTTTGAATTTGAAATGAAGGATCTTAAGTACATGCATTACTTTCTTGGTTTAGAAGTATGGCAAAGGCCTAATGAGATCATTCTGAGTCAAAGGAAGTATACAATAGACATCTTGAAGAGATTTGGTATGATGGATTGCAAATCCATGTCTATGTCGATGGAGACCAATTTGCAGAAGTTAAAAGAGGTTGCAACTAGTTCAGATCTGGTGGATCCTACTATGTACAGGCAGTTGATTGGATCATTGATGTATCTAGTCAATACTAGACCAGATATTTGCTATGCAGTGAGTGCACTTAGTCAGTTCATGTGTGAACCAAGGCAAATACACCTAGTTGCAGCAAAGCATATCCTAAGATACTTGCGTGGCACAATTGGGTATGGCTTGAGATATTCTTCTAGTGTGGACTTGTAGTTGCATGGATATTCTGATTTTGATTGGGCAAGGTGTGTTACTGATCAGAAGAGCACCTCTCGATGTTGTTTCAGTTTGGGGTCTGCGATGATCTCCTCGTGTAGCAGGAAGCAGTCTTCAGTGGCACTGAGCACCGCAGAGGCCGAGTATATTGCAGCTTGTGTGGCAGCTCGAGAAGCAGTGTGGCTTCAGAAGCTCCTTGCAGGATTGTTTGGACAATCATTGGAGCCAACTATTATTCATTGTGATAATCAAAGTTGTGTGAAGCTTTCTATCAATCTAGTGTTTTATGACAGAACCAAACATGTTGAGATCAAATACCACTATATCAGAGATATGGTATTGAGGAAAGCTATCGAGTTGAAGTACATCAGCATTGATGAGCAGACGTCTGATATTCTCACCAAGCCTCTCTCCAGAGTAAAGTTTGTGTACTTTTGAGACAAGCTTGGAATTGTGGAGAATGAAGCCCTAGCTGAGAGGGAGACTCGGCATCAATGATCTTCTGTGATTTGCTTTAATGCATTTTTCTCTGTGAGAGAAATTTGAGGTGCAAGCACTTGTCTAATGCATTTTTCTTTGTGAGCGAAATTTGAGGTGCAAGCCCTTGTTTAATGCATCTTTCTTTGTGAGAGAAATTTGAGGTGAAAGCCCTTGTTTCCACCCTTTGGGAATAGCCATGGTGGATGTCATGTTGAGTGACTCCATGACAACATCACGTTGAGAGATTCTGTGATGATTTTCTTGTACTTGTGTTTATTCACCCTCTGGGAGTAGCCATGGTGAACATCATGATGAGATGAGGACATTACGTTGAGTGATTCCGTGATGGGCACTTGTGCACATATGCTCTACCATACATGGGAGTAGCCATGATGGCTGATATCACGTTGAGTGACTTCATGATGAGCTCTTTCCACATATGGGTGTAGCCAATGTGGATGTCATGACATTGGACAGCTGGAAATATTCCTCCCTAGCTGAGAGGGAGTGTTGATGTTGCAGTGTCGAGCATCACTTCCAGCGACGACTTGAGATAATAAATTTCATATAGCCTTTCGGCTATTCAATTTATTGCGACCAATATGAAAGTGAAGAGGCGCTTCACTTGAGAAACAATTTAACATTTAATTATTGTTAATTATTGTTTGAAGCCGACTTTGGTTATTCGCCACCTTTGGAGACATATCATTTCATATTGAAAGGCCGACATGATGTTTTGAAGAGACGCGTTCTCTCTCCCTCCATTGTATATATATGAGTTGTTGTTTGTTCATTCGATTCATTCATTGTATTACATTCATCCTACATAGTGTGATTTCCTAGAGAAGAGCAAATTCATTCAAGTGCAGATTGAAGTCTCAAGGAGGCCAAACTTATTGTCTTTTGAAGGGCGATATTATCATCAGATATTGCATCAAGTTTTTTGGTGCTGTTGAGTGGCCTTGTTATCGGCCTCATTGTAAAGATTATTGTTGTTTGATATTCAATATATAAGTGATATATTGTTGCTGGGTTTTTCTCCCTCAAGTGGAGGGTTTTCCCAGGGTATATGCTGTGTCTAATTGTTTGAATTTGAATTAAATTCTGCTTATTCACATCTGATCATAAAACTAACACTTTTAACAAGTGTGCTTAAGGAGTGATAATGCTGGATACCTATCTATACTCAGTGTGGCCTCAATGGCTCTGCTTTTTCCTTCCCTAGTTGAGTGCCCACTATGGCTGGATAGGGCATATAGTTGGAAATTCGAGTCAACACAAGGTTGAGACCATGAGGTGAGCTTTGTTCCATTTTCTTTCTTTAACCAAACAAACAAGATCGGCTCTCAATTTAGCAACTAGAAGTTGGCAGAATGATTCACATCTCTAAATAAATCAAATGGGTGGGTGAAGTGATCATTATGACATGCATCATATGGATATTCCAGTTGTGGACCTGCTTGCACTCGCTTTGAATCAGGCATCCATTCAACTGTCAAAATGGTAGTGGAGAGAGAATTTAGTAGCAGGCACTCCATTGTACTGGAATGCACAATAGGGGAAAGGACCCTTATTGATTTTGAGTGAAATCATAGAAAATTTTGCTGCTTCCACCCTAATTTTCACTAAATAATTGCCTCTTTTTTGTCTGACACTAATAATCTTTTTCTATCAATAATTGCACACCTCATTCATAAATTATTAAATATTAAATGACTAAAAATATGTATGACAAAATCTATAATGTGAAGAATCAGACCTCTCGTGGAATTTTCAAGAAAAATGGCTTTGAAATAAATACTTCAGAAAAAATAAATACATTGGGAAGAATGTTGTAGTGATTCCGATGTAAAAGGACTTATACCAATCCCATTCATGTATTTTATAATCTATAATGTGAAGAATCAGAGCTGCCGTAGAATTTTCAAGAAAAATGGCTTTGAAATAAATACTTCAGAAAAAATAAATACACTGGGAAGATCGTTGTAATGATTCCGATGTAAAAGGACTTATAACAATCCCATTCATGTATTTATTATTTAACCATGTGTGTGCCCTCCATTATACTTTGACTAGGACTTCAACCAGGGTTGGTTCAGTAAATAAACAGTTGAGATAACCTTTAAACTAAGATGGATGATGCAGTCTAAATTTCTTTCACTGTCAAGAATAGCCGTAAAATATTGGCATGCTGCACTGACTAAATTTTCTTAGATGACAAAGTATAACTACAAACTATTATGACATACAGTGTAATTGCCATGTATGTACATTTTGTGGAAATCAAGATGTAACGCAACGCTTCAATAATACCTCTGCCCATTCAGCCAAGGGAAGTCCAAATAATAGCTGAAAACCATTCTAACATACGGTGCAGGTGATGCGTATAGGATTGTGGAAATCAATCCAAAAGGCTACGTAAACTGGGCAAGAGTCGGCATTGCTTAACAAAGATAAATCCAAAACCACCAACAAAAATGTTGAGTAAATGCTACAGCGCAAATAAATTTCTTAAACTATCAAGGATGGATGTGAACTATTATGACATGCATTACGGGCGATGGCTATTCAATATTTGTGGAAATCAAGATGCAAATCAATGTGTTAGAAAACCCCTCCCGCCTAGCCTGCAAAGTTGAACGCTACGCAATTATGGCATTGCTTAGCAAAGATGGAATCCATGCCCCTTCAGCTAAAGACAAGATATAGTTTTCAAACCCTTGAAGTCGGGAAAACTTATCTGAGTCCCAAAACAAGTGAGACCTGGCAAGACCGACTGACTCGACTTGCGAGACTTGCCACTCAATAATTAAAAAAATCCAGAAGCAAAAGAGGAAAAAAGAAAACTTAAACCTAGCAAACCACCCTTTAACATCTGGACCTGTGTTCTGCAGCATCTACAAGAGAATCAAATAGGAATTTTAGCCCAATTTTACTGACTGTTTGTCAATTATATTGCGCAAGTTCAAGTCCTAGACCAAAATGAGTTCTCAATATGTTAGCTGTGATAACTTATTTTTTTGTTCTAATGAATAAACTACATAATCACACAGGTAACCCTGCTGGTGTAGGGGCAAATGGACATAACGACTAAATGAAAGGCCTCGGTTCGATTCCCCTTGAATCCCTTCGGAGTAGACTTTCTTTTAAGTAACCATTTGTTTAGAAAGAAAAGAAAAGAAAAATTTGTTAGAACTTAAATTACCTTATTCTGCATGGCCTGCATCATGGGAGAGTCGACAGAGCCTGGCTCAGACACCTCCGTTGCCTTAACGCAGAAGCCATGCCTGAATAAATTAAAGCCCTCTCCGTGGCCGCCATGGAACCTCCCGGCTAAACGTGGTGGAACGGCTGATTTAAGCCCTCTGTGAAATAAGAGAGCTCTGCCTAGTGATTTGGAAAGTGGACGACACAGAATACAACTACGAACCGCATGGCATACAACTGTGGGTCGTATGAGAGAAGCCATTGCCGCTCCCCTGCGCTAAATATGGATTGACGGATTGCCGTATTCTTTTTCTTGGCAGCATGTAACTCCTTACCATTTGCAACCAAGGCATAAGGGTGCAAGCTCTTGCTACCGGTCACATGGGATTTAGCCATGGCAAGATTTAGGGATCCAAATGGACTAAGATAAATTAAATATAAATTAACTAGTAATTGCACCTTCGTGTGCAATGGGTACGCCGAAGATTTGATGGAGATCAATATTATAATTGTTGGTATTCTATTTGAAAGATAGAAATTGTAAAATGTGAAGTGAAATTGTATTTAAATAAGTGAAGTTGTGCATTTATTTCTTCTGTAAGAATTTATTAAATATAGAAGAGAGTGGCATATCAGTGTACAGAAAAGTGCACAAAACTTCCAATAATCAACATTTAAATGAAAGTATGAAGCTTTGTAAAGAGGATTAATATATGAAGCTGATCCAATCTCTAATGTTCATGCTTTGAAAATAGCTATGGAAACCATTGCATTTACAGGTTGAACATCATCTGCCATACATTCATTTGGTTTTAAAAGTACAAGCACCAATATAGTGGCAGAAAACTGAGGAAATATTTACTCTAAAATGGAAAAGCTTTGTAATGAAGAATGTATCAAGTGTAACATATGCTCATATTCTGATCTGTATCGTTTAGTATGTGAAAGAAGCTCTAGAAATTATTGCATTTACATGCCAAGTGAAGTATAATATGTTGTCAGGAAAACTGTTTGAACCAGCAAACAACATCCACATTCTCCCACATGTTGGAAGTATGAGAATTTTTGTTTGTCAAAATGAAAACAAACATATGACAGAATATGCAAATTAAATAATGTCAATGTCCAACTCATCTAATTACATGATATCTCTTTAAAGCTCGTTTGCACTTTGAAACAATCTTTTAGTATTACAAACAGCGATATTTAATATCATTTGAGATTCACTTTACAATGTGCTAAATGCAAAATACATATTTCAAAAACCAAACCTACCTTATTTGCAGGAACATCATCATACACATATTGTGCGCCTGCTGGCTTTTCAGGAACACTAGGAGCACACCTTCAAAACAGGGGAAAAAGCCCAAATTGCTTAATCAACAATAAAAACTCAATATATGTGAAATTAGCGAACTCAAGTCAAGACATATAGAGGTGTCAGATAGTTCATCCCTGGATATGCAAAGCTAACATTAAAGAGGATCAAATTACCCTGGGATTGAGGTGGTGGCACATGCTCCAATAATAGGCATGAAAGAATGTTGTCCTTTAATAACATTTTGTTTCCACAGTCCATGATAGTGTGTACATGATTTCTGGAATAACTGTGTGCAATTTTTTACGTCAACGTTTCGGATCAAACTCCATGATCCATCATCAGGATGAAAAGCAGAAAGAGAGAAAGGTGAAAATAAGATAGCAGACTTGGGTAGAAATAGGAGAGGGATGGGGAAGAGGGGAGGCACATAACCCCAAAAAAGAGAAAAGTCAGATAAAGAGGAGAGGAGAGGGGACGAAAAGTCCAAGATGAAAGACCATGCAAACCTTAAATAAATATATAATAGAATGAAAAAAGATTATGATAAGTATTAGGAGATGAAAAAATATCAGAAATGTGATGAAATGTCAAGAGGACTAAAAAAGCAACACCTAAAATAAAGACCCAAGAAAAAGAGGGGAGTCCGCTCAAAAAAGTTGAAACCAATAATAAGAGTCAATAAACGAGAAAGAGGACAAGATAAAATAAGGAAGCAATTAGGATAAATTGAATAAGGAAAATGAAAATGAGACAAAGAAAATAAAAGGAGAAACCACAATGAACAAATGCGTAAAAAGTAAATAAGCCAGAGAAAGGAGACTTAAAGCAAGGAACCACATAATAAAGAACAAATACAAAGAATCACTAAAAAAACTTAGGATTGGAAGCCAAAACAACATAAGGAAACTAACAAAAAACTAAAGGAAGGAACCAAATGATCAAGAGCAAATACGAATAATAGAAGAGGAGGTATAAGAAAATTACTAAGCATAACCTAGAAGGTCCAATAAGATCTTTAAACAAAAACAAGGAAGCATAAAAATCAACCTAAAGAGAAGAGACACACTAATTAAGTAAGGCTCGAGAGTAAAAATAACCAAAATTGATAAGAAGCAAGAGGAACAAGAATGGGAAGTGGGATAAGGGAACCAAGAATTAAAATGAGGGTCAAGAAAAGAGAAACCAAAAAGCACCAAAGAATTAAGGAGTAACCCAACGATTAAAAAGAAGATCAACGCGAGATTAAATAAAGATTAAAATTAGAATTAAATTATAATTAAGAAGGTCAAGGACGATAAAGAAGAGACAAGGAAAGGAAAGAACATACTTGAAGAAGAGCTGAGGAAACCAAGGCCATGAAAAGAATGATGAGAAAAGGACTCACCTAGCGACAAAAGGATGAAAGAAGAAATGGGGATGTTGCTTGGTGTCTATTGAAGAAGGTAGGAATTCATGAATTAGAGAGAGACAGGTAAACGTTCGACCCTCATGAATGTCATAACCTAAAGTAGGCTGATCATCGACTCCCTGAACTGAATACATAAGGTCAACTCAGGGACTCAATTTGCCCAAATCGATATTTTTCAGAGACTATAAATCGGGGACTATAACACTCCTCGCAGCAGGATAAAGATCGAAGATCTGTAAGTTACAAATAAAGTTAAAAAGTTAAAACCCTAACTTATGTTTACTCATGAATAATAATGTATAGCCTAGCTAACATGCAAGATCTTGACTGAGATTTGTCCAAGGAGGCCATGGAAAAGAAGAGAAGTCAATAAACATTGTAGACACCAAATTTCCTGCCTGGCCTGGTAAGGGTTGACCTTGTGTGGATTTTGTTTGCCTTCCCCAAGCATATATATTGTTGTTCTTGGGTTGCCTATACTATCAAGGGAAAAATAGAAAAAAAGAGCACTTGTTAAACATAGTCCTCATACCGAAATTAAGCCTAGTATCCAGTTGCAATCAACAGAATATTGAAAACAAGTCAAAGAACTTTATTTACTTGATAAGGAAGGCGTTTCCTATCTTGTCATTCCATCTTCTCTGGAGTATAAGGAAATCGTGAGAAACTGAAGCTCCTGATCTGGAAGTCCTTGTTGAAAAGAGTTGAAGGCTATGACACAGGGGTTTTTGCCTTCCAACAGCTCCTACGACACTTTTCAAGCTCACTGTAGTACAGCTATCCGCTGCAGACGAGATAGATTGTGGAGACCAATGGAGTGATTTAAAAAAAAAAATCAGCTAAAAATTGTCGAGTGTTTCTAGAAGAATATGACTATACCAAAGGCGAAATCTTCCAAACAATTTAACGAAAAAGATTTTAAAAAATCGAAAGAATTTTTAAAAAACATACAGTTCTGTTGTCTGTGTAAACCCTAAACACAGCGTTGAACAATGGTAGCAGTTAAAATCGCGCCCTGCCCGTCTGCGTCGTATCAGTTAAAAATCAAACTGCCTGAGCAATTTTGAGGGGTGTCGTGAAGAAAATATCTCCATACGGTGTTTGGTAAGAAGTCGAAAGGAATAGAGAACGACAAATTTTGTTTGACATAAATGCATCAAGAAGGAGATTTTTTTGCCGCCTCCCATCCGCACTAAACGCATGACCAAGCCTCCCATCGGCAGTAAATGCACCACCAAAAGGACAGAAAGCAATGGACGAGCGAGATATATCAAATGGCCTTGCATTGCGATTGTGACCGTCGATAGGCAAAATGGAATGGGCAAACTCCATTGAGGGAACGCCTTCGGCGTAAAAATATATTAGAGAGTGCAATTTTATATACGCATAAAAGATACATTAATTTAATTTACAATATTTTACTTGGTATTTTTATGTACGTAATTTTTAAATACAATCTTGACTTAAGTCAATGATTTGTGTTTAAGCTTTTTTTTTTTGGATTTTACTTAATATTTGTGTAGTTTGTTTGTTTTGATTAACAACTTGGAAATTTTACACCAGGTTGTAATTGAGATGCAATATGTAGATTGTAATTTATATAGAATTTCTTTTAAAAATAGCATTGAGTAAATAGAGAAATCAAGAATTTTATAAAATATCTTAATTTATATAGAATGTCTTTTAAATTTAAAAATAGCATTGGATAAATAGAGAAGTCAAGAATTTTATAAAAGATCTTAAAAATATATATTGGCATGCTAATGTGAGATAATGTCTCAAAATTATATAACTATATTTGAATAACTATTGGATAGGGGTGTTCAATGGAGCATAACTGTCATCTATCATTCAAAACTAAAAAATTATTAAGTAATTGTTATTTTTCTTTTATGGCTAGAAATTTGGGTTCTCCTTGGATTCACTCGTAGGGGTGGTTGTTTTCCTAATGGAGTGACAAGTGTTTATGATTAGAAATTGAATAAAAGAAGTTGGTGTCATACTCAACATATGTTACCAAAAATTATCTAAGCCTACAATGATTTGGAAATGGGAAAGTAAAAAGAGACTTCGACGTTCCCTTGAGAGTTTTATTCATTAAAAACAATGATGTCATGGAACATTGAAAGAGTAGAGAAAAGAAAAAATAATCAAGATACCCATTAATTTAAGATATTTTTGCTCTATGTGTTGAGTTTGAAGAGGAAAAGTTCTTCAGTTCACAACTCAACATTGATGAAGATTAAAAGGAATAAAAATAGATCAAGTTGTGATTTATATCATTTGCTCTTTGTTTACCCAACCATGTGAATGTACATTCAGTGCTCCACACAAGTAGCATTCCAATGGAGGCACATACAAACAAAAAAGTGGTCATGTGAGCATCAAAGGAGAATGCCTCCTTTTTGAACAAATTTTTATAATCAAAATTTTGGCTGAATTGACGACAATTACACTCGCAAGATTTTCAGCCTTACATTTTCAAGTTACAATGTTAAAGAAAATGTTGCCAATGAACTTCAAGACATATTTTTAGCTAGAAACAATTTATTTAGTGAAAGGAAAGTTAGAAGTGGGAAGAGCCAAATTTTTGTTTAATGTGAATGCCAATTTGTTGGCCATCGTAGAGAATTTTGAGGTATCACCACATAACACATTATGCTTTAGAAGGAAAATGCCTAATTTTTTACTACTTAAATGGTAATCGTAATTTTAATGGCATTGTAAGTTGAGTTGAGTGGAATAGTAGGATTTAGAACTAGGCCAATGCTTGGGCAATTCCCTTCCATGTCTACAACAACAACCAAAGATTACGAGGTTTAGAAAGCAAATCAACATTGACTTCTATGTGAATAACGTGGATTTCATAAACTTCTTCTACACTCGATTAAATGTCACCTTCATTGACAATGAAAGTAGGATTACAATATATTTCCATAAAATGATATGATCTACCCATTACAAATTGATATTTTTCCTAATTTTAATCAAATTTGTTCATGTTCAGGTGTGTGAGAATGAGAACAAGGCATTCCTTGCAATTAGATTGATAATTTATTATGTAGGAGGGTCTTCTAAAGCAAATGATGTAACTGTGATCCAACAATTGTTGTATCCCTATGCTCATACTTCCATCCAAGCAATTTTTTAGAAAATTGGCACTTGATTAAAAATATTCAAAATATCTAATTTGGGTAATGTATGTTTTAATGGTGTCAAGGTACGACCTGGAAGAAGCCCCAGTCTTGGGTTGCTTGGGCCACTTATGTTACTATTTATGAGTGGTGAGTTGTTAAATCAATGACAAGAATAGATTGTGGAGCTTCAAGAGCAAGGGATAGTCTTTGATCACACAAAAGAATATATCAAGCAAGGACTTCTTAAAGTTGGTGATCATGTATTTGCTTCTAAATCCACCAACAAACTCATGAATAGCACAAAACGAAGTGAAATAACTAGCGATAATTATGCCCATAAACCTCCTTTCTACATGCATTATAAATGCCAATATATTGAGGACAACACAACTTCCCTATTATTATAAAATTTATCTTTAGCAAATTGTAACATGTCCATTGTTCTACCCCTTGATTTTACTATGTTTTACCCACATGTGAATAGTTAATGATACTAACACTTAGTAAAAAAAAATTCTAAATGAATAACATAATGCACATTTGATACAAACTCATTTCAACTTTCTCATTGCATTACAAATAGACATCACTAAATTCCAAGTAATGAATTCATATTACATAATTTCATGAAAACATTTTTCATATACAATTTCCTCAATAAGAATAGAGATTTCATGATTACATACATAGCTTCCATAAGCTTAATGAAATAGAGATACAAATGGTCCAGATGTCCTTGTTGGCATACATCCTCAAATATTGGTCGCCAACTATATGGGGGAAAGCATCACTCAAGCGCTTTTCTACCAACCACGGACTAACTGCGGTCCCCCGCACATCTACCTAACTTGTAAGATGGTCTTGCCCTTCGACGAAGAGATCACTTTGGTAACCTCATAATTCTAGCCTTCCTAAACATGGTGTTGTGTCCTACAAATCTAGAGCTACCATACACTGGCTACAACCTACATGTATGACATTCCCTACATAGTTTGCATTCCTAGATCATAGTGAATTGACATTGTAAATAATGGCTACTTAAACTATTTTGGCCAAAGAATTCAACACCCAATTCTTCGAGTGTACGTCTTATGCTCACCCACCCTTAGTTCGATTTGGTATTTGACCATTCATACTCTTACACACATAACATATTTTCCTATAACAAGATGATGACATGACATATTGACTAACTAGGTTACACCCTTTCCCATGGATTCTCCTAACCCCAAGAATAACCAAGCTAACAACCCATGTTCAAACTAACATTCCTACCAAAGTATTTCAAAGCAACAACATATCTCATACTTCCCAATTTATACAACATCTATATAATCTTAACTAAGTATAGTTCCTAATAACGATGTATCCACTCAAAATCCATTACATATAATAAATAGGTATATCCCATTTAAGGGATTTCACCAAATCTAGACTCTTTCAAGAATCATACAAGGTTATCCAAAGTAAGAAAATAAACCAAGTTCATAAAAATAACATAACATGCATTAAAAGTTATCCTTTCCCAAATAAAGACAATATCAAACAATTAACATTAAATGTAAAGAATAGAGTGATAGAAATCAACATGCCTAGAACTATAGCCTAACTGACAATACTGGTTTCCAAGCCCAGCCTCCACAAATCCACTTGCTACTACTTCTAAACTCCACCTATCACCAAACTGTAGTCTCTCACAAACGAACTCTCCATAATTTCAAATGCATAAACAACTCTCCTATAACATTATTTTAATATCCATACTTAAACACATATATTCATGTATTCATCTCTCTCTCTCTCTCTCTATATATATATATATATATATGTCATGCTTGTCCAAATCGATACTCCCATACATATAATATACCCATATATGAATATATGTAAGTATGTTTACCTATGTTTATGCATGTACATATATATTCACATGTATGAGTTATTGGAGATATATACATATACACATATATACATTCTATGTATATACCCATCGACTAATATGTGAGCATGAATACTCAAAAAGAGAACTTATACTTGTCACACAAACTCAATCACATATCCCCAAACAAGAACATTCAAAGACTAACCACAAACCAATAAAAAACATTCCCCAAACCAAGACTAAAGATTACTTACCTCTTCCCAAACTTATATTGACTCAACTAGACCAAACTAAGTCGTGAGTGTGTGTATGCTCAATTAGGCTCATTAATGGTTACCAGACCAAGTTCTTCTCCTGAGTGATACTCCCCCTCTCTTTCGGAGGTTCGAATTTGTTCTTGCATCCAACTTAGTGCATTACAATAGTAGTTAGTCGATAACATTATATTCTTATGCATCATATATTTTCATCTTCTAAACATTTAGGATATCATATTGAATTAAACATTCATTCATCACATTATACACCAAGATTCACAAAAGCTCTCTAAAATATGCTTGCACAAAAACTATAGTAGAACAGCGAATGAAGAAATCAGATTGAAAAAGTGCAACCAAAGGTAGAGAAAATGCCCCTATTTATACAAAACATTGAGCATCTCAATGCTACAATTAAGCTTCTAAATATGCCACCTTCCTATCTCATATGCATCGACTAAGCTCAAGAAGAGAGATGTAGCTACTAAAAACTCTAGCTTGCAAACACATACACAATCCAACTTCACAATTAAGAATTAGTCACTTACATCTTGTTGACAACAAAGATTAAACTCAAAAAATGCAACTTACATGTTTCCTTATTGCAATCTAAGTCGACTACCTCATCGAGCTCATTCTAAAGACTAGGTCTCATGCTTCCACAAGCTATGTTTTGGTTTATGCCACAACTTTTAGACTTCTTTTTTGTTTCATTCTTTACAAAATATGGCACCACATTTCATACTTACGCGCCCTATTTATTGAGCATGGGTTTGACAAGGTCAACAACGTGATTCATTCCATTCTCTTTGTCAATGATTCAATGCATAATACTTTATGTGTTGTTTAAAGGCATTAAGACTTAGTCTCACACATGCTTTATGTGTGTGGCCTCTACCTTAGTCATTATACTTTATATGACAACACTTTTTATATGTGCTACAGTCTATTTCAAACCACATTTAAATGTTTACATTATATATATATATATATATATATATATATATATATATATATATATATATATTATAATATGAACATAGGGGAAATAGGCGTGTCCACCTTTTAGGAGATGGACAACTTTG